>DWON01002334.1:0-20985 GCA_018251015.1 Phocides pigmalion okeechobee
GTGTGTAGCGTACGTAGTTATACATAGATATGAAAATAGCAAGCAATTAAATATTTTTATTCAAAGTAGATTTTTTACAGAACTCTTTTTGAAAGTTAATAAACAACCACCGACTCATAAAGTCTCATTTTCGAGAAGAGAACTACCTATCCATAAATATTATAAATCAAAGACCCCCGTCTCGTCCGTCTGTCTGTTCATGATAAACTCAAAAAGTACTGGACGAATGTTTTCAAAGTTTTCAACAACAGGTAGAGTGATTCATGAGGAAGGTTTTGGTTCGTAAAAAGTTAAGTTATTTTTGTCAATTAGGTGAGAAATTAAATAGTTAAATTCAATATAATATTGGAGTTGTCGTTCGAAATATATGTTTCTAATTGTTCATTTTCGCAACCAGGTAATGACTAGATGCATGTGTGAAAGAAAAATAATGTTAGTAAATATAAACTCTAACACCCGAGCGATCTATTACTCCAGCGTTTACTCCAGCATTACTCCAGCGAAACTGGACCGGATCGCTTGTTATTAACTTTAATTTACCTCTATTCAATTATATTTAAAACTTTGACTGCAGTGTTCATATATGGAGGAGGCACTAAACTGGAGCTGTTTTCTTTGGACTGGAGATGCGTCGACAATCCATAGCATATTAATTTATTTATTTAATTAAGGTTCACCAACGCAAGATACACATATCGTACCTTAATTTATGGTGCATAATATATTGTTCCAACGTATTCTTGCAACAGGTGACTACATATTTTTTAGCATCCATATAACATTACGAATACATACGTTGTTTCCGCACGACGTAAATACAGCACTTGTTCGCCCGTATTCCATACAGATTTGCAAGTATACCAAAGGCGTGTACAAGCCGCAAGCTCGTTACGCCGCGTAATACATAGGAATTGGATATCCCGCAGGGCAGTGTTAAAATGTATATTTTACCTGCGCGCATAGATCCCCTCTACCTTCAGCGTGATTGTTTATAATGTCCTCTTTTATTGTCATCATGTTTTTCATTGTCTCTATGTCGTCAGACCCTGGATGACGGGTTCCATGTCTCATCATGAACCACACACTAATAGGTTCGCATGCTAAAATATAAAATATTGCGTTTTGTTTCGATAAATTAGAAATTTGTAATTCGAAAATAAATGAAAATTAGAACTGCTCGGTAATAAAATTAAAAACGAAGTTAACATGATCACATATAACATATACATAAGTGAGAGAAATATAGTACGACCGGGGAGGTACCACCGCTGCCCTTATAATCCGCCGTAAACCTTACTTGTGTTTCGGTTGGAGAGGTGCGTTTGCAGGCTACACTTTAAAGCAAAACACCATCTTAGTCCTCAGGAGCAACGTATCGATGTTCGAGCCCAAATAGGATTTTAGTCGTGTTTGTGGTTGCACGTGGATGTCTATGGGCTGCGAGTACTTAACATCAGATGCTTTGCTTGTTTACTACTCTTCTCATATAAAAAAAAACATGTAGGACTAAAGTGTAAGTTATATTTTGCCGCTAGACCTCGGAATTATTATCAATTGACGTCGTACATCTGAATATTCTTGTACAATTGTAAATAATCTGTATAGGTATAACGATAATATTGTTACAAGAGATTGAATAATTGTTAAACTACGAACCATGTGCGTTTCGTTCCACGTGTGTTTATAGTCATAGTAATAATAGGGGCCGGATTGTTCGCAAAATACTAACATAGAACTACAGGTTGATCGGGGATGTACCATTACCCTCATAATCCGCTGCAAAGCCAACGCATATTTCAAAATTATTTGTGTTTTGGTACGAGAGGTGTGGTTACCGACTACACTTACAAATGAGGTGACTATTTTTTTATGTGAGAAGAGTAGCAAATGAGAATGCAAACCATAAAAATCCACGTATAACCTTAAACACGATAGAAATTACCTGAGCTCGATCGTGGATACGTTGCTACTCCTGAGGACTAAGACGCCCAGCTTTAAAGAGTAGTCTGCAACCGCATTCTCTCACAAATAATGCATTACAATGTATTATGAGGGCGGCGGTGGTAGCTTCCCGATCGAACTGTAGTACTCCCACCTTTAACAATTACTATTTCAGTACCTCAAAAACAGCAACGCATATGACGTCAGACATGAATTTGATCCTGTTTGATGGTCGGGGATGTCCATGGGCTACAAAGTATTTAACATCACACAGCCAGCACACTCGTTTGCTACTTCAACGTAAAAACTAGCTCAATACAGATATAAAAATTAAATTTATAACATATCGACCTATATCACATATCAGTAATTGAAGTGGGTAATACTTGATATTTATGCGTATTATTTTGAAGTATCTGGTATATACGGTGATAACAAGTGTTAAAAACAATAAAAAAACTTCGTACAGAAAACAATGTCATCTGATCCTAAACTAGGCAGAACTAGTTCCGTGGTAATCAAACAACTGACAACACTAAATATATATCTAAAAAAATCTAACAATTAGTCTCACGCGTGACCGACGCCGTGGTGACTACAGGGCTGGTCCATATCTCGCGCAGAGAATTGCAATTGCTATTCAACGCGGAAATAAAAAAAAAAAAAAAAAGCGAGCGGCGAGCGTTCTTTGCACCATGCCGCATGTACTCCTTTTAAATTATTTAGGCTTTTATCATAATTCGTTTTAAGATAATAAATTTCTAAATGCATACATAAATAGATAATTTTACACTTACAGATAACAAATATCTGTTTTCATCACATTAATATTTGTTCTGAGTGGGAATCGAACCTATAATCTCCGATATAACAATCAGAGTCACTGGGTACTAGACCAAGAGGCCAGTCAAGAAGTTAGTTTGCGAGTTGGTTATTCAATTTACACTGATAGGGTTACGCTACAGAGCTGTCGCAATTCTCTGCACAAAATATGAACCAGTCCTCTTATAACCAGCAGCGTCAGTTAACGGGAATAATTGCTTAAAAATATTAGGGGTTTTACGCCCAATAATTATAGCATATAAATATATACCGAACTGCATTTTAAAATATTGAACACTGAGACGTTGATATCTATATTACATATAGTTTTCTATGTAAGAAGAGCAGCAAACGAGCGTGCAAACTACCTGGTGTTAAGTAGTCGCAGCCTATAGGCATCCACGTACAATTACAAACACGACTGAAATCCTGTCTGAGCTCGAATGTAGATACATTGCTACTCCTGACGACAAAGATGGTCGCCCCGTTTTAAAATGTAGCCGGCAACCGCACCTCTCCAACTCAAACACAAGTAATGCTTTACGTAGGATTATGAAGGCGGCGAAGGTACCTCGCCGCTCGAAGTAGCTCTCCCACCTTCAAACGATGTTAAACAAGACAACAAATGAGTACACTAAAGTTTAAAATTTTCGCATCGCTTGTAAATCTAACCAGCAGTTTGAGATAAAGCAAACAGTTTAAGATGATAAACAAACTATATCCCACTGTTCAAGGGCGATATATCCCTAATATCGCCTCTGACGTCATCGTACGGCGTTTTACTCCCGTAGTATGTGTACGGACACTGTTCGTTCCAATAACACTTGCACAGCACAGCCGGTATGACTAAAACTAATAACAGACAACTCATGTTCGCTCAACTAGTGTTTATACGCGACTGAGTGATATTGAGCGTTTTATTAATACGGATTGTCATCTTGAGATTCTGCACAACGTCGTAATTTTAAGTGAGTTTTTTTCCGCCGGCTTTTTTCTCCCGGTCAACCTTAGCCAACAGGCGCTCAAAGCCGATGTATTGATTTTACACTGTACCCTTGACGTTCATTAAGTGTATGTAAATACCTTACAATGAAATAAAATGTTTGAATTTGAATTTGAATTTGTACATTACGCCTCTGTACATAATCCCATAATACTCTCATCATAATCTCTCTCATAATATCTCGTACAAAACATAAAAAAGGTAAAAACCCTATAAAAATAAAGGTATTACTTACAAAGCGAATATTAGAATTAATAGTTTAATAAATAAATAAAAAATGTTTTTGGAATAGTTAGGCGGAGACCACGAGCCATGCAACTGATTCGAAATATCGGCAAATAAAAAGCATTAATCGTGAGTTCTCGTTATATAGTAAAATGTTTTAGGGAGTAATTCACAAAAATGTAAATGATTTTTAATGTTAATGAGGTCATTTCACAGCCAAAATCGTTAACTTAGTATCCTGAAAATTTGCATGTAGGATCTTTAGTACTAAAACAGACATTTTGGAATTGCCACCTCTGACGGGGTAATCTACCAATTATTAAAATAATGTTATTTTTTATCCCCAAAGGGGTACAGTACTGTAAAATGTATGAACGTATTGTTACATCAAATTCTGCGCAATAAAGTCGCTGCAAAAGCCAATTCTACATAAAGGCGTAAATGTGTGATTTCTTCTAAGTGTTAAGATGGTCGACTCGTAAGTAAGGGAACCGGCAAGAATACTTTCTCGTTAGGACTGCAAATATATGCTACAGTATCCGTGGTCCCAAAAGAGGGACACTGTAGGGTTTTAGTAGGTAAAAGTCTACAATAACCACTGGCTCGCCCCCACGTCTAAGATCTACGAGGGATTGTCCTATGTCCAAAAAAAGGTAATCACACTTTTCTATTTATATTTTTATAGCGAATATTTTTAACACTGATAGCGATTTGTGGCGTTCAGTAAATACAATACTTGTGTTCGACAGTAATCCATACAGATTTGTACGAATACAACAATTGCGTAGAAGCCACAACGCGTTACGTCAAGTAATACACATCAATGTGTACGCTGCAGGGAAAGTGTTAACCACATGTACGTAGATGGGTTACCTCTATGTACATGGATGTTGGTCTCCGTCGCATTTACGTCCACAGGAATACTAACGCATACGTATGACTCTTGATAAGTATTAAATCCTGTTTGAGATTGAGTGTGGATGTCCATAAGCCGGCAGTGAGCACTTAAAATTGTATAAATGTATTTTAATTTTAATTTGTTACTTTTGTAGCTAAAAGTGGATAATGTGATTCATATAAGACATCATTTGTTAACTGTATATAATATGTAATTTGAATTATAAAATGACTTAATTTTAAAGTTTAAAGATTTAAATTTTAAATTTGAATAAGGATATTGTGAATATTTAAATATCTATCTAATCAAGTTATGTGCATAGATCTTTTTCATGTATTATATTAGATAAAAATACAAGGAATAAAAAATAAAACGTCAAGAAAATATTTTATGACAACGATATCGCTTTATTGGATGTCAAGGGGTAAGCGAGGGGTGAGCGGGGGCCGCCGGTGAGGGGTTGGTAGGCGTGTCTCTGTTACCGCGGCGGCGCCCGCGCACCCCCCGCTCTCGCCAAACGATACATACTTCACGGTAATAAATAATTATAAATAAATATCAACAAGTTACAAAATAGCCTTTCGTAAAAACGTTAACATTACTAGTGTATATTTTTTTTCGCGTTACAAAACATTGCTCTGCGTTTTTTACAGCATATTTACGCTACCGTAACACGTAATCAACTGTTATATTTTATTTTACGTAAGTATAAAAAAGTTGTAAGTTATTCAATGTAATATCTGTACAGTCCGTTTTTTTCTGTAGTGGAACGTTTAGAAATCTTCGGGCGCCAGATCGAACCTTGGTGGGAAGGTGCCAAATCCATCAAGGGCGGGGCGCGTGCGTTGGGGCTGAAAGCAAAAGAAAATCGTTACAATTGTGTCGATTGTCAACTGTTCTGGAACATACAGGAGTCATGCCGGAGTAGTGACAAGGACCACACGATTTGAAGACTTGTTTCGTTTTTGCTTCACCATGCAACAATCACAGTTTAGTCGATCGGCATACACGTCTCAGTTCGTCGGTCAAGAAGTTTCAAATGAATACCAACTTTAACTAGAGAACCGTAGTTCTTAGTACTGTCTTTGCCGTACACACATGTACCCCTGAGCATTCGACCTCATGGGGACTTAATATTTTTCAAAAGAGCTCCATATTGTTGAATGCTTAAGGTCTTTGGCACTCTCTATGACGAGTCTTTACTATGCGTGTCCAAATTTATAGCGATGTTCCAACTAGAATACCACATTTTGCTGGGTTCAGATACATGGTATGAAAAATATAAAAATGCTAAGTCGCGTCATCGTAAACTTCTTAGCTTTAAAATTCAAAAGCTGTCGGCCGTACAAATGGTTTTCATTTTAATGTATCGTAAAGATCAGTATAAAAAAATCGACACGCTTCGTACTGATATAATTTCGCTTTCGATTTCTAGTCGGACTGCTCCGTGGTTTATACCACAGTTCCCTGACTACCAAGAGAAATGAGCAAATGTGATCGATTAACTCGGTATTATCAGCTGTAAATTTTTACAGCACAAATTGTCTCGCGCACAATTGCCATATTTGCGTCTACTTCATTCGTTTGCAATTGACTCAAGTTCAAGTTGACTTAGAGTGCCAATGTTAAATAACCCTGCTATACATTATTCAAACAGAGTTCGTTCTGGCATTTTCGTCGTTGATGATGTATTAATAATATGAAACTATTTTTGACTGATGAATCGGTGAAATGAGTGATGCAGACCGACCAAAATGTATGGGTCATTCACAAACAGGAATAACTTTGTATAGGTAATTATTTATTTCATTTGTCTTGTGGATTATTCTCGATTAAATTTGTAGTTCTTTGGTGTGTGGTTCGGCATTCCATTCTATTTCAGCATTGTTTCAGGTACTGATATGTCGTGGGTAACACAACTTACATAGTTTCCAGTGCTGATCTAGGGACGCCCTTTAACGGACGCCTGAGCAAATAAAGGGCACGATTTAGTTTGTCGAATGACTATCATAATGCATATCTTATTTTAAAGTATTTAGATTAGATTTAAAAATAAATATTGGAGATATATTTAAAAGAAAGAAGAGATCAACAGTGTTGAATGCTAGTAGAATTTAGGCTTCATTTTGTCTAAATTTTTAAGACTAATACTAAAGCAAATTATTTCTGAACTAATTTATGAAAATGATTACTAATGATGTAGATTTGAAAAAAATATTAATAACTTACCGCCGGACTGACTCCTCTCGCGGCGGATCCCGCGCGTCCCTTGCCACGGAATTTGCTGATGGCTTGCTCGGCAAGGTCTGCCCTCTCCTCAGCCTCCTCCAACTCCTGTTGTGCCTTGCGGAATTTAGCCAAGTTGAGGGCGGCGATCTCTTCGGCTTCCTCGATCTGCCTCTTGTAGGTCTTGATCTTCTGCTGGAGTTTGTCGACGAGGTCCTGCATGCGTTCGTGGTTCTTGCGGTCCTCCTCAGCCTGGAAGGTCAATTCCTTAATGCGCCTCTCAGCCTTGCGCAGGTTCTTCTGTGCGTCAGCGTGTCTTCTCTGTTCACCGTCAAGCTCGTTTTCGAGCTCGCGTACCCTCTGTTCAAGTTTCTGGATGGCCTTTTTGCCTCCCTTGAGCGCGTTAGCCTCGGCCTCGTCCAATCTGACCTGCAATTCCTTGATCTGTTGTTCGAGAGCCTTGCGGAGTTTCTCCTGGGTCTGAGCGTGCTCTTGTTCGGCGCGGAGCTCGTCGGCCAGTCTGGCGGCATCAACCATGGCCTTCTTGGCCTTCTCCTCGGAGTTCTTAGCCTCGTTGAGGAGCTCGTCGAGGTCGGAGTGCAGGGTCTGCAGCTCGGACTCGAGTTTCCTCTTGGCAGCGGAGAGGGAGGCGCTCTGGGCGGACAGTTCGTTAAGCTGTTCGTGAGCGTCGCTGAGTTCCTGTTCAGCCTGGCGACGGGCGCGGTCGGCCTGTTCCAGGAGTGTGCGGGACTCTTCCAACTCGTTCTGAAGGGCATTGGCGCGGCGCTCCGAGATGCCGAGCTGTTCGCGGGCATCGTCGCGGGCACGCTGTTCCTCTTCGAGGGCGGTCTGGAGGTCCTTGATCTGTTGCTGGTAGCGCTTGATGTTCTTCTGTGCCTCAGCGTTAGCCTTGTTGGCGTGGTCAAGAGCAATCTCGAGCTCATTGATGTCAGCTTCCAGCTTCTTCTTCATGCGCAGGGCCTCAGCCTTGCCCTTAGCCTCGGCTTCGAGGGAAGCCTGCATGGAGTCGAGGGCACGCTGGTGGTTCTTGCGGGTATTTTCGAATTCCTCTTCCTTCTCCTGGATCCTCCTGTCAATCTCCTGCCTGACCTGGGACAGCTCCAGTTGAGCGCGCAGGACCTTGTTTTCTTCCTGTTCAAGAGCGGCCTCAGCCTCCTCGAGGGCGGCTTGGAGCTCGTCCTTCTCGGCCTCGAGGCGCTTCCTGGCCTTCTCAATTTCGTGAATGTTGCGGCCACCTTCACCAATCTGGTCAAGCAGGTCCTTGACTTCATCGGCAAGGTTCTTGTTCTCACGGCGGACAGCTTCAAGCTGTTCCTGGCCTTCTTCGTAGGCACCCTTAAGGCGGAACAATTCAGTGGAGTAGTTGCGGCATTCCTTCTGGCTTGCATCAAGTTCGGCAGCGAGGTCATCAACCTTGAGTTTCCATTCTCCGATGATCTTGTCGAATGCCTTCTGTTTCTTCTCAGCGGCATTAGCGATGGCGGTAGCACGGTCAACCTCGAGCTGCAGGTCCTCGACTTCGGTGGAGAGGCGCTGCTTGGTCTTCTCGAGAGCCACAACCTTCTGGTTGAGGGATTCAATGGTTTCCTCGGCTTCGGCGAGGCGGGCCTGGAGCTTGCGCTTGGCTTCTTCGAGTTCCTCGGAGCGTGCAACACCCTCGGACTCGTACTTGGAGCGCCACAGTTGAGCTTCGGCGTTGGCCTTGGAGAGCTGGCGTTGAAGATCAGCCTTGCCCTCGGCTTCCTCCTCGACTTGTTCGCGGATGTTGTCCAAGTCGTGTTCGAGGTTGCGGAACTTGCCAAGAAGGGTGGCGCGTTCCTGTTAAAACAAAATAATAATGTTATATCATTTTTTTTATTGTACGCCGTATTGATAAATTACATTAATTTAAATAGTGTGATTTTCGTGCTTAAAATTAATAATTGTGTACGAACCCTGGCTTCTTCGTCGGCGAGCCTCTTGGTGTCCTCGAGTTGGGTCGTGAGAGACACCTTGATCTTGGAAAGCTGGGACACTTGAGACTCAGCCTCCTCCAGTTGGCGGAGCAGGTCGGAGTTCTCAATGGACAGCTTCTTCTTGGCGGCGTCCAGGTCGTTGAGAGTGCGGTTGGCCTCATCAGCCTTGCTCTGCACCTCGTTGAGCTGGTGCTGCAGCTGCTTAACGATCTTCTCTTGGGCAGCCTATTTTGAAATATTCATTGGGTTAGTAAAAATAATTTATTATTATATTCGTTTTCAAGAGTTTTAGTATCAATATAAAAACAGCGTGCGCCGTTTATGTTTACCGGTCATCGCAGCTTTTTCACAGTTATTTCTAATCATATATCATAATATAACCATTTATGTTATATCATCCCTAACACAGTTTCAAACAATGTGCCATATACTTACGTGTTGGGATTAGTATGCAAAATATCAGTTTATTACTTGTTTTAACAATAAAACTAAATACCCACAAATTGCTTGGTTGGTACTCATGCATGTTTTTGTTGTACTTTGGTTAAAATTTATTAGTAAAATGTGTCACACGTACTCGTATTACGTTTAAGCATTTTAGCTTCCATGCGGTATATTAAACTCGATAATTTATTATTTGTTATAGACTTAGAGATTTGTTTATTAATATGAGGGAAGTGTTTTGATGTGTTTCTGTTTGTTTTTTATCCTGCATTATTTGTAAAAGCTGCGAAGCGATGTCCCACAATTGCAGATGCCAACACTTTTATCTAACATCTTTTTTATACCTTTTCGTTGGACAAGTGGTCCAGACCGGCACGAAGGTCATTGACTTCGCTAAAGTATTGAGAGCGCTCTTTCTCAGCCCTGGATAGATAGAATACAACATAGAAATTTAGTATACACGTGACACTTTCATTTGATACACCAGTCTCAGGACAGAGATGGTATCGGGGTAAAATAGGATCATATGACGTAGTGAATGCTAATCACTGTTAAAAACAACAATCGTATGTCATGTATGGCGTATAGTGTTTGTAGATCTACACGGATATGAGGAGGTACCATGCAAGGGTCACCCCAGGCGGTATACATGCCTTTATGGGCGACATGTTACCTTTTCCCTCGCGACTTGATCAACAGCCGCGCGCGTGTTGTTAAGCTCGTTGTAGCAAGACGCACGGTCATGCTCAGCCCTGAATTTATCGTATAATCAAATAAATATCTTGCATTAACTTATTCTTAGTCAAAGTTCTTGTACGTTATTAAAGTTAACGTTATTATCATTACCCCCAACTAGTCTTCAAATTTAAAATAAAACTGAGTTACTTACTTAGCCTTGAGCTTGTTGAGCTGGTCGAGCTGCTCGCCCATCTCAGCAACAGCATCGTTGTGCTTCTTGCGGAGGTTAGCGAGGGTGGACTCGTGCTGGATGTTGGCTTCCTCCAGGTCACGGCGCAACTTGCTGAGCTCAGCCTCACGCTTCTTGTTGAGCTCGATCTGCGCAGAGGTGGCACCACCGGCCTCCTCAAGACGTTCACCGAGTTCTTCAAGTTCGCGGGCAAGGTCAGCGCGCTGCTTCTCAGCCTTAGCACGTGCCTGGCGTTCGGACTCGACTTCCTCTTCCAATTCTTCGATGCGGGCCTGCAGTTCCTTGATCTGTTTCTGGGTCTTGCTGACAAGGGACTGTTCGTCCTCGAGCTTGGCGGTGAGAGAAGAGATTTCCTTGTCCTTGCGCTGGATGGTCTGTTCGAGTTCCTTCTTGTTGCGTTCCAGGTCAGCGACGGCCTCCTGGGTAAGCTTGAGGTCACCCTCAACCTTCCTCCTCTGCTTCTCAACATCAGCACGGAGTTTCTTTTCGCGCTCGAGTGAGTCTTCAAGTTCGTCGAGGGTCTGCTCGAGCTTTTGCTTGACTTTGTTGAGGTGGTTAACCTTGTCCTCAGCAGCCTGCAATTCTTCGGCGGTCTTCTGGTTGGACTCACCCTGCATCTTCTTTTCCTTGTTCAACTTGTTGATGAGCTCATCCTGGTGGGCGATCTCGTCATTCAAGTTGCGGATCTGGTGGTCCTTGGTAGCCTTGTCCTGCTCGGCCTTCTGGACAGACAGTTCAAGATCTTCCACGTCCTTCTTGAGACCAGAAACCTCCTGTTCTAGCTTTTTCTTAGCTTGGAAGAGTTGGTTGCGAGCATCCTCCTCTTGAGTGAGACGGTCTTGGGTGTCCTACAATTAATTGAATGTTTCAGTACATAGTGTTATGCCGTAATATGTTTTTATTACAAGTTTTTATCGGATCTGCTTCCTATCTATTCACACATTATATAGTAATAATGGTTTGCAATAAAAACGTGCAGTCTACAGATGTGCAATTTATTTTTAAACTCCCGAACTATTCCTCGCATAAACAAAACTATGTTTATTTAAAGAACCGCAAAAAGCAAAACATGAGGTAAGTTGATTCGCTACACTGTTTCCACCTACATTTTAGGATTGCAACAGGTTCATATAGTAGTTGTAGTATAATCTCGCTTTTATTTTGAATAATCGAAAATTTAAATTAATTTAAACATGACCTAATTATATCTGGTATTTATGAGGCCAAACATTACATTTATAAATAATCATTTCTCATTAAACATAGGTGACGAGTGTGAAAATATTTTATTAATTATGTCCCGTTTACACAAAAGGCCATGTTATTTATACTCCTTCTATATATTTTAGGAATTATTTAATCACTTTAGAAATATACGTTTGCCTAACATCGTCCATCGATCTGAGGATGTAATAAAATTGAAATTTATAACATAAAGTATTACTCACTCTGAGTTGGTTCTCGAGGTCAGCCTTCTGCGCCTGGAGCTTGGCCGCGCGCTCCTGGGTCTCGGAGAGAGAGCCTTTCTCTCCCTCAAGGGAGGCAAGCAGGTTAGCCTTCTCCTCAAGAAGCTTGGCGTTGAGGGCCTCCACTTCCTTGCGGAGTTTCTCTTCCTTCTCGAAAGCTTCCTGGGCCTTCTGTGCCTTCTCCTCCAGTTTCTGTAAAATATCCTCACTTTTATCTACACCGTCCCATGACGACACATGTACAGCCGCCATTGTAAATTTATCACACCATCAAATTAATAAAGGAATGCAAAATTTCGGTCGTTCGTAAGTAAAGGAAGGGTGGTGCGCGCGCCGCCGACCTCTTCGTTACTGAGCGCCGCTGGAGTTTTCCAGCGGGCGCGTTGATCGCCCCCGCATTTCATACATTGTGTAAGGAAAAAGTGCGTGGTAGCGAGAGGGGGGAAGAATCCAGAAATGGATGCGGCAGGTGCGGTGGTGTCACGTAACCGCCAGGTGGGCGCGGTCGAATCTATTTGCGTTTCGTTGAATCACGCTTGCTATGATCGCTGGAATATTTAATGGGTCAGCGTGATCAATCGCACCAGAACAGGTGAGAGTGTCGATAGACTTACCGCCATCTCATCCTCGACACGGGTGACGTTGAGGAGGGGCTTGACCCTCTGCCACAATTTCCACCAGGGCCAGGTGCGGAGCTGCAAGTACTTGCGCAAGTTGCGCTGGACAACTTGGAGAGCCAGCCTATATAAAATAACATTATTTATAGTCATAAGCTTTATTAAATGAAATTTGTTTGGTTAAGATTTGTGGGTTTTCATAAGATCTCTAGTTGAAAAATGCCTACCTCTGTTCCTGCAGCTTGGTGTACTCTTTACGGGACAGGTAACCACGGATGTAGGCTTGAAGCCAAGATACAATCTTGGAGAGCCTGTCATCACGCAACTCTTCCATCTGACCCAGGACACCAGCGCGGAAGAATACCTGCTCATTAAAATTTGGAGTTAGGCCATGTTCTCATGTTGAGATGTCGAATGTTAGATTTCTAAAAAGAAAAAAATGCTGTGTACACTAAGAAGAATTTTTTACACAGTACTTAAAATAGAAGACAGAACATATTATTATACTCGTAAGTGCCAAGTTCAATTAAGTTTTAAAAAACACGCAGTTTTAGTCAATCTGAAATTGAATGTTAATATAGGAAGTGTTGTAGAATGAAGTTGAAATGAAAGACATTTTAAGATCATGCAATATAAGATTTTGGATAGTCACATGCATATTGCTCTACCTTCGTCCTTCCCATTCTGAAAGACTCCGAATCTAAGCCGGTATGTTCGAGAATTTTCTCGGTGGCTTTCTCGGCGGTAATGGGTTCTTTGAGGAGGTTCGGGCACAGAATTTTGTATCTGCGTTAGAGGAGCACACAAAATAAAATAATAGTGGTATATGTAAATACGATAGTAGTAGGTAGGTTGGTACAAGGAAAACACAAATAAGAGCCTAAGTAACTTGGACTCTTAAGGGAAAATCAACCTTAGTTTGTAAGGTGTAAGGTTCGTATCTAATCACCAGTTCCTAGTGGTGCTACAAAAGCGTTTCAAAGCTATACGATCCTCCAGGTGTGTTTGGATCGCTGGTTTCAAACCGTTAAGCTATTCAAACGGGTTCTAAACATGCCTTGGTGTGACCCAGACGGTAGGACTCGACATCCAAGCCCGTGGCCTCCAGGATAATTTGGGCGATTTTCTTAGGGTCAGATTCCTTGTCCACAGCTTGAGGGGCCAGGATCTTGTAGCTATATTACCAAATAATATGGAACACACGAAAAGGGAAAATCAAACAAAAGTCAATAAACATGTACGACGTATCGCGTACACGTCAGGATCATAATAGGGGTGGAAATTGAGGTTCAAGTAATTGGAACATGAAGTATACTTTCATGTTTAAGGGAACTAGTATACGATGAGATGTAAACTAAATACTGTAGTCTGAAATGAAGGATAACTACTAGTGCAAGTATAAAAAGGAAAACTAAAGGTGGATAAAAACCGGTTGGATTTCAAGTAACTCTATTCTTTAGAGTTTTCAATGGACCTGCAGTACCATGCCAAAATACCATTCTGGGATGGTATGTTTAATATATTCTTGCCTTGGTGTGACCTATACGATAGCTCTCAGGGTCTAGTCCGACAGATTCGAGACACTTCCTAGCAGCTTCTTTGGGATCTTTTTCTGCAGTCATGATGGCTGGTGCAAGAATCATGTAACTGTTTATTGAATAAATTAAATTAATATCTAAAGAAACTAATACAATTACAAGTTACGTACTTCGTTCATCCTTAAATCTAGAATATCATGGAATATTATACATTTTTATTTCAAACCAATATAATAGTAGAACATATCACTGCATGGCTAAGGCGATGACGTGAGCAACAGGCAGCTACTGCAGTACAGGAATAAAACTGTTCCAGTTAACGAATATTCTGGAGTTAAAAGAATGTTGTTTTGACTCATCTACCGAAATAATCCACTTATCTAAATAAACATAATCCTCAGATATGAAAATAAAATATCAGTCTTATTAGATGCGTCTGGCTTATATATTTTTGAGAGCCAGATATCTTCTCATAAAAATGTTGTTTTATATATCTGTTTACAAGACGAAGTCTTACCGGAGTTTGAAGTCAGGGTACACCATCCTGTTGGGGAAACCCTTACGGCAAATACGGATGCCTTCAAGCACACCGTTACAGGTGAGCTGGTGCATCACAAGGTGGGAGTCGATGAGACCTGGTAAAAGAGACCATGGTCAGCTTTGGAGCAAGTCTCATCATTGTTACTAAATGTAAGATCAGAATACATACAAGGTGATTGATGACAGAATCATCATTGACTTATCACATTACATTTGCAGCAATTTCCGTACAACCCCATATTTTAATGCTATTATTGTAAAAATATTTTCATGACGATACATTCTTGACAGCATGTTTCACGCGTTGGCTGAATTGCCGAAAATTGGAGTCATACTGAAACGTGAATGTTGCTCGTTATATTTAGTACGAGCTGAGTAACCACACTAAATTTACGTCAGTCACTCGACGCCTACGTCGTGCACTAAATTTATTTCTCTAGTCTCCCGTCGACAGACATTAATGGGCAATATATTTTATGAGTAGTTCTAGATAAAAAATCTAATGTTCCTGCGTTGGTTTTGGATGATAACTCAACTTTATAGTCTTTCAGATCGTTTGAAAATAAAACCGAACTTACCAGGCTGCTTCAACTCGTTGGGGATAATACAACGTACGAAGTGAGGCTGGGTGGACCTCAGCGTTGTCATCAGGTTGTTAAGTTGTTCCTGTGGTAAGTAAAATATTAAAATACGAGTTTTTACCTAGTTTTAGTTAGTAAAAATTGCGCTATAACTTTTGTGTTACAAATTATAATGTCCAAGATTTGAAAAATTACAGTAAATTATTTCATATAACAGAATATAACGATTACGGTATTTCAACATTTAAAGCGACACACCAATGGGATGATATTGCAGTATACATATTTTTAATGAACGTGAACATATATTAAATTACACAAACAAGGGTTAAGAAACACAAAACACACGGACAAACATTAAGCTTAGTAGGAACAATATTACAGCCGTCGTTTTAAGTAGCGGTATTCTTATTAACTACTCTTTGGCTGTTGGGTGATAATATGATAAAGAAGTAAAGTTGGTGAATCCAAATTGGTTGATAAAATAATGGAGGAGGTGTTTGTTACCTCTTTATTCTAAATGATAACTCTAAAATTCCCAACTATATCGTTTACAGAAATAGTTAAGGGGGTGTAGAGCTACGAGTAAGTAGTAATTCTACACCAAAACGGGTGATTGTAAATCAAAATTCATCTACTGTTAAAAACTTTTAAATAGGTACCCTGTAGGCGGAGGAGACAGTAGCGAAACCAACACCCTTCTTACCGCGACCGCCTATGGATGTATATTAACAAGCAACAATTAGTGCAAAGACGATCACAATACGGCGTATAGACAGACATAATTATACACTTCGACGATACATTTGCGAGACACGGCGACGACATGAGCTCGGCTGTAAAACATACACGGACATGGACAAACACTGATGTATTAATTTTGAAGCGTACTAGAACTGGCAACTTGAGATAAATATCATAAAAATTCGATAAACGAATACTATTATCATAGAACCCTAGGAAAAATTGATTTTAGTTCAATAAGCATTTTTTAAACCACGTGTCAATAAATTTAACGATATCAATAATCGAGTTAATATAGCGGCATAACTTCGAAGTGTTTGTTTTTATGATATATCTCATATAGATGCTAGTCCCAGGTGTGTTGGTAGACGTGGACAGTAAGCGACGAGAAGACACAGAAGCAAATCTCGAACATAGTATTCCAGTTTACCCTGTAGAGTGATGACACAGTCTGGAAGGCAGAACCCTTGGCACGTTTGCCTCCAGCGCCTAATTTGTTTGAAAAAATGGGTGAGAAAAAAATGAAAACAGTTTTATAGGCAGTGAATGTAATTAAAAATATAAATATTTTCTAAGTGATGAATGATTACGAAAGTTTTGAAGTATAGCAATATGAGTGTAATGATAAATTTGCAGTACTTTATAATATTTGATTGAATTTACGGAAGGAAAATTATACTAATGAACTTTAGTTAACTCGTGTAATGTAACGCTTGTATAGTGCAAAGAAGTTTGTCGATAGACCACTTGTATGTTCACAGATGTTCTTTGGAGCTCATGATTACACACGGTCTTCGCTGAAATTCTCATTATAAAATTGTTGTAAAACATAAGTTTATTATAATCAAAGTCAAATACAACATTTTTATGCATAAATATTTTTTTGAAAATAAATTGAGTAGTTATAAGCTTCGCCAGCCAAAAAATTATACACTTATTTACGTTAAACGTATCATACAAATATCTGTCATAGATAAAGTTGTAATTTTTAAATACCAAGATAATTTTAATTCATTATCATAATTTCTATTTACTCCTATAGTTGTACAGGTTCTTGATAACATATCTTGACTAGACAACCCAATAACCCGCTGTCATTAAAAAGAAAATCTCCTTTGTTTCATGTTTAGATTTTACTTCATATGTTAAACTCATACATACCCTTGCCACCGCCACCACCGGCATCACCAGACTGACCAGGATGGTCAGCAAAGATCTCAACCAACAGTTTGTTGCTACCCTTCTTGAACTGGTCAACGACAGTGTCGTTAAGGGGATCCTTGTTCTTCTCAAGCCACCCAGTGATGTTGTAGCCGACCTGTAGGAAAAGACCATCATCATGAGTAACAGGCCCCTATCCTTATATTTTAAGAAGGCTAAAATAGAGTTAGGATAGATACCTCTCAGAAACATTACACTGATATCTGCAAGGGTTAAATTGGATCACCAATGCACTATTACACTATTGCTAGTTAGAAGGAAGTTGAGTAGATATCCTCAAATAATAACAAAATTATAATCAGATCTTTCTACTAGAAATTTATTAAAACTACCAACCAGTCTAATTGGCATTGTGTTGGTAAGTCATCATTACTTATCACCAACGATTTTCAATGTAACAGCAGTTACAGAGTCAAGTACATATATTCAGGTGCACATAAATGCTACTTACGTTACCGGCGTAGTGACCAATGGCGAAGTGGGCGGGCTGGCAGCCAGGCTTGGGGGGCTTGGGCTTCAGGTAAGGAGCAGACTTGCCCAAGTGGTTGTTGTTCAACTTCTCAACGAAGGTCTGGTCAGTAGCTTTCGGGAACATAGACTCTTCCTCAAGGATGGAGAGGATACCCATAGGCTGCAAACGCACCAACGAGATTAGAACATGACTACGAATAAAGGTTGCGTGCGTTGCGTGTCTTTGATTGAATTTTCGAAACTAAGCGTTTCTGACTTCAAAATTAAGCTTTTAAGCGTGTTTTATGTGTAAACAGCAAAATGTGCAAATTTATACGCATTTCGTGTTAAATTTTGATTCATTTTACTGCGCAACAAAGAAAAATATATCAATTGCTTTTTTCCTTTAGGTGTATGTGTGACGTGATCTTATCACTTTGTTATGCGTTACGATTATAAGCAGCATGCAGAAAGGTTGAAATTTTGTACAGTGTAGAAAATACGTTTACATTTGCGTGTTTAAATATATATGGTAGTAAAGCTTAGAATATGCTCACAATACTTGTTTTTTCTCAAAAAAAATGTAAGCTTTCTACGATATTAGCTAACGTTATATAGGTATATATAATTATAA
Organism: Phocides pigmalion okeechobee; assembly: GCA_018251015.1. Lineage (NCBI taxonomy): Eukaryota > Metazoa > Arthropoda > Insecta > Lepidoptera > Hesperiidae > Phocides > Phocides pigmalion. Next base: position 18,255 of record DWON01002334.1, read on the forward strand.
ATAACCCCTAACTACAGTTGCACGTGTGGCGTATAGCGGTGGATTTAAATATGTTGAAATCGCGGTAGCTTTGTGCAAATTACTCTGATATCTCGTAGCTTATGCAATAGCTTTGAATTCATCTTTAACTTGGCGAGTGCGACAAGCTACTTCCTTGAAGTGATATTACCGCGGAAGGGGAGGCAGTGTACAGCCAGAAATGTTTACTTTTGCATTTGCAAGGGTTGACTTAATATTTTCAGCCTGAAGCTTCTTCTATACGCGAACCTACAGCCTCAAGCTACATACGATATGCCTCTAATACCTTCTCTATCAAATTTATTGTCGGTTGGAGATCCATACCGAAATCTATAAAGGTCCATTGGATCCCTTCCCTTTCGTACTCTTCTTGCTCGAGGACGAACATAAAATGATTAAAGTACTGCTGTAACTTTTCATTGGTAAAGTTAACACAGAGCTGATTAAACCCGTTCACCTGGTCCGCGGGGAACATGGAAAAGATAATCGAAATAACGTGTTAAATATCACAAAACTTTGTGTCGTGTATGTGCGAGTGACCGTGACTTTGAAGTTGTGTAGTGTTTAAATTTAAAGATACAGAAAGACACACAGATAGATAACACTCAAACCACGCATATAGCATTGACTAGTCCATCGAGTGAAGAGTTTGTCAAATAAACAAAAATAAATTAATTTAGCAACTTCGCTCGAGGACCATGGCGAGATGCAAGCGTTCACAGCTGCGTTGCCGCCATCTACCTTCTCTATAAGGTCAATGCAATTTTGGAGATCCATGCCAAAGTCAATGAAAGTCCACTCGATGCCTTCGCGCTGGTACTCTTCTTGTTCCAGTACGAACATGTGATGGTTAAAGAACTGCTGCAGTTTCTCGTTGGTGAAATTAATGCAGAGTTGTTCAAAACCGTTGAACTGCAGGGAGATAAGTAATGTGGAAGGTTAGGGGTGACTGGTAATAGATAGGCTACAGATTTTGTTCTGTAGTTGTAACGACCTATCTAAACCTAACAATGAAACTAGTTTTCGAGCCGCATCTATCCCCATAGATTTGGCTGGCGCGCCAAACGATATTCCGTCTTCAGGTATCCGGCGCCGGCGTGCTTATGGCCTCTTGGCGGACTATTACCTTCTCGATAAGATCGATACATGCGAGCAAGTCCATTCCGAAATCGATGAAAGCCCAGTTGATGCCCTCCTTCTTGTACTCCTCTTGTTCGAGTACGAACATGTGATGGTTAAAGAATTGCTGGAGTTTCTCGTTCGTGAAGTTAATGCAGAGTTGCTCGAAACCGTTGTACTTTTATAAACAATAAACCCAAATTACATGAATGGGAACAAAACTAAGCGTCTACACATAGATTAGTAAATAGGGACGTAGTGGAACACAAAACATTAATAAAACCAAATAGGCCCAATCTGCCGTAGAGCCGCGTACACTCAGTGTACCTTTTCAATAAGATCAATGCAGGCCAGTAAATCCATTCCAAAGTCAATGAATTCCCAGTGAATTCCTTCTTTGGTGTACTCTTCTTGTTCCAACACAAACATGTGGTGATTGAAGAATTGTTGGAGTTTCTCGTTTGTGAAGTTAATGCAAAGTTGTTCAAAACCATTGAACTAAGAAATTAAAATTCCATTAATATAAATGATATGTAAAAGTGATCAAACATCTTTTTGATATTGAATAATAATGAAGCATGCAAACCACCTGATGGTAAGTGGTCACTGCTGTTCTAATATCTGCAACCCACTACGTATAGAACAGAAGCTCTCCTCGAAGTCGATGCGTTGTATGAGGACTAAGATGTTCGTCTTATGAGTAAGTGCACTGAGGCAGTGGTACCTGACAAGTTTTACCATATTTAAAGTGTTTTATAATGCCAAATAGCTATCACTGCACTTTGCGCGAGACATGAATCAGCCCTCTTGTCACTTGACGTGAGTTCTGGATGGCTCAAACTCCCACGATTACCAACGGCAAATCCGAATGCCCTTTTGTAACGACTTACGACAGGCAGGAAAAATCACAATTAGAAGTCTGAAGTTTAAAAAAAACATGTGTATTTTGGAAGTCGGACAATATTAATTAGGAACATATTAAGGCTGAATATCTGACAAATGTGGTGCATACCTAATATCCTGTTCATGTTTTTGCAGACCCATTTTAACATAAATATATTTTCATTTCAAACAAAAACACACCACTGGATATGAAATAAAAACGACGATAACATCTAACAAGGACTTTAATTTTAATTAACTTTATTTTTAATGAAATTATTAGTTACGATTTTTTTAAACAAATAAAATGAATAAAGTTAACTGAATAATGAGGAAAACTGAACAAAACTTGTGTGCTTTTTATTATTTTACTTCAGAAAACCCGGAACGGTCCGAGATAACCTTCCTCCACGGGGTCAACGTAAGGTTATCTCGGACTCGAACCGATTGAAAACCTGACGGGTGTTCCACTGTTCCACAGCAGAGCGGATGCCCGGGAACGCTCTCGCACACTTTCGCGACTCCGCCAATGGCGGCCTGTCAACGAAACTTAAGTACCGACGACCAAAACAAGACCAGGAATTACCGAATTTCGCGGTTATACTAAATTATTTAGGGCTGGCTCATATCTCGCGCAGAGAATTGCGATTGCTATCCAGCGCGGGAATGCAGCTAGTATTCTTGGAACCATGCCGCATGGGCACGGACTCCC
>DWON01002335.1:0-20980 GCA_018251015.1 Phocides pigmalion okeechobee
TCCCATGTAATAGTTTTATTTACTCGAAATTGTGTGCAGATGACAGTGGAAAGATTCTGACACACACGATTAGCTGTCTCGTGTGTTCACCATCTTTCTAAAGTATAATGTTTATTTATCAAGGATTGATATAAAAAGAGTGACGAGAGGTTTTTCCGTCGGCTTTTTCTACCCTACAATGTACCCTTGACATTCATTATGTGCTTATAAATACCTTACAATGAAATAAAATGTTTGAATTTGAATTTGAAAATTGACGCAACACTAGTTTCCATATGAGACAAGTCATGCAATATTGTTGTCAAAATAGATTCATCTTTTTACTTTAAACGTTCCATCAATATTTTCTTGCTTCTGTAAAATGCACAAAATATATAAGTTCCAATATATTGCTAGGTAAGCAATATAATCAGCACTATCGTATAAAAATATGTCAAGATTTTCATAGCAACAAAATACGTGCTTAATGACCGCTCTTCAGCGTCGCTCGGACCACACATCAACGTAGACACTGAAGCATTTTGTTTACACACAATATCGTTCATTGGGCCAAACCGGCCGAATGGAGTAACAAACAGCGACGTTGGCCGCCAGCTGTGGCCCAACGTTGGGCCAGTAAGGCCGTCCGAGAGCAGATCGATCGCTTCTGAGAATCTATCAGGAAGAAATCGAAGTACTATTTCGAGAACAGTTGTTAATCTGGATACTTTAATGCATGTTTTTTCTAGAGGTTGTAGTACCCTCGATTGAGGACAATTTCTGTACAGAATACAATGTATGGTCATAAGTACTGTGTATGTATGTACTCTACTGTTATGTATTCTACTGTTACGTTAGCTTGTAAGCAACAACGGTTTCTGTGCAGACTACAGTTTATAATCAGAGATGGAAAAGATGTGTGTTTTAGAGTTTCTTTCGCCGACTCTTCTCCAAAACCGAAATACCTTGCGAGTAGGTGGTACTTTATTAACGTTCAAAAAGAGTTCCGTAAATAATCTACTTTGAATTAAAATATTTTGAATTTGTATCAGTATTGATTTTGATCGTATATTGTATGGTACGTTAGTTTTCACGTAAAACAGTTTCTGTACAAAATACAATTTATGGTCATATATTCAACTGTTACGTTAGCTGTTAGTAAAACAATTTTTGTACAGAATACAATTTCGTACAAGGTAGGCAACAAGGTAAAATAAGTAAAATTTAGTATTGAGGAGGTTGGTTCTGTGGTTCGACTGCGGAGTCACCGTTACATATCGCAAGGGCAATAAATTATTCAATTAACAGATAAATAAAAGTCCCTTAACAATGACGTTCCTCGTTTACAAGTTTAACCCGTATTCACTAGAGTCTAGACAAATACACGACAACTTAGACACGGCAGTTAATTTGAGTCACAAGCAAATTTATACTTATTTTTATGTGTGAAAAATAGTTTAAGTTCAGTGGTAGTAGAACTGTCGTTCATATTTGGTGAGACCATCATCAGCCTTCAGAAGCAACGCATCTATGCATGATGTCAAAAAGGAGTTCAAATGCTGTTTGAAGTTGCAAGTACATGTCAATGGACTACACAGACTATTTGACATCGACGTGATAGTTCACTTCTCTTAATATTCATATAGAAATACAAACATATACATAATTATAAACCTAAAGGAATAACATAAACAGAGATTAATCGAGACAATTATAAATTATATTCAAATCAAATAAAAGTATTTTTGTTCAAAGTAGATTGTTTACAGAACTCTTTTTCAAAGGTTAATAAAATGTCACCGACTAGTAAAGTCCGTTTGGAGTAGGTTCGTTTTGAAGAAGAGACAGCGAAAGAAACTCCAAAACACACATCTTTACTATGTTTGAAAAAACATTTAAAATTATAACTTAAATTAATGAAGTGGAGCTGGGTCGTTTCAGGCCATATGTTTAACATTTAAGTAATCTTTGCTTTTATAATACCCCTTTTTGTTAAATATTAAATTTAATCTCCTTTTTTGGAGATTTAGTATCATGTCTGATATTTTATTGTAGTAACGAATACAGTACGAGTACATACATTTAAAGTACCTTACATTTAAAATGGTTAACCGTACCGATCTATTACATAGATTCAAAATCAAAAAAACAAAATCATTATCCGCTGTAAAGCATTACTTGTGTTTTGGTTGGAGAGGTGCGGTTGCCTACACTTTGAACAGCGAGGCGACCATTTTAGTCCTCAGGAGTAGCAACGTATCTACGTTCGAGCTCAGATAGGATTTCGGTCGTGTTTTGTGGTGGTATGTGGATGTCTATGGGGTGCGATCACTTAACATCAGGTGGTTTGAAAGCTCGTTTGCTACTCTTCCCCCATAAAAAAAATAGTTGTACTAAGTTTTTTGTATCATAATTGTAAAAAGCCGATAATCCGCAGGTCTCGATGGCAACGTGTTGGCGTGTTGGCGGAGCGCTGGACCGCGGCTGGGAGCTTGTTGAACTCAAACACAGCGCGTGTAAACAGCGGCCACATCAAAGGTTCGCTGAAATAACACGACCAATCATCTTGATATTTGCAACCTTCACATAATTAATAGTATCAGACGTTGCTTTGGACAAACTGTACTATTAAGTTACTGGCTGACCGATTAAACGTCGTAAACTCAACTTACCTTGATAATGCTCAGTTTTAGGGTGAAAATTGTGTCGATCGTAGTGTGTATGGTGGTATATATTTTCATATACACTCTTCGCTTTTTCTTATCCTCATAGTGCATGCATTGAAGTATATACCTATCATTGTACGTGCTGGTAGCGGATTGTTCCAAAATAATTTTAACAATAAGTTAATTTTCAACTTCCGTCTTCAGATGGTAAAAAAATTATAATTTTTAGCACTTCTATGACATTTTTATTAAAATTAAGTGTTTAACTTTCTATGTATCAATTATTATAACTAAAACTACACATCCACACATAATCTTAAACAATAATGAAGTACTAGCTAAGGTCATGAATAGATGGTCCTGCTATTGTTGAGGAATAAAATAGATGCCTTAACTTGCCATGCTTCGCGACTTCGCGCTGGCTTCGCCAACCGCACTTCTTTAGCCGAAGCATAAGTGTCATTTAATGGCAGATTATAAGTGTGATATTGGAAACTCTGTGGTCAAACTATTCTTCGACCACCTGTCAAACTTGTTCACAATTCCAGATGCAGCATATCAGAATAGTATTGATATAAAGATTCGACACATTAAAGAATTCAAGGTCCAGTTCACATTTTTCAGTGATTTTATTATTTATATCTATTAAGGAACCGTCAATCAACGACCAAGCCGCGTCGCGCACGCTCGAGAGCGCATCGGCGGATTGATCAAACCCTCTTTGATCTCCGAATCACGCGCTCCTTACTTATATTACTTACACAATAGACCTTTTTAACGTATCCCATACTCACGCTGCAATAGAAAACATGCTTACTGCAACAGAATATAAGATTTCAATTGAAATAATGCGTAGTTCGACATACGGCGTTGATCGCCACAACCAAATATGCAGACTCCAATTTTAAAACATCTAAAAGGTGATACAAACTTCAACGGAATATAAACTGTAGTACTATACATTCAAAATTGGGATTACATTGAAAGTTGAAGTGGTAGTTACGTCAGTTTGCTGGCGGGTAAATCGGTGTGACCTGTCAAAACGGTGAGTGGTAGCAGGCGCGCGGCGTAAACATTTACACGTGGCGGTCAGTGCGCATGCGCAGTTATCTGTACCACGACGAGCCGGGAAGCGAAGTATCTTAGTCATTAGACGTTATGTCTCATTTCGGACGAGCTATCGAATACTTCTTGATTCAAACTTTTATATTCCAACCAACATTACACTCCTGCCATATTAGGTTCGCGCATAAGTCATCTGTACGGGTCATATAAACTTATATTTCCTTTTTACTCAATATAGCAGAATATTCTTAACCCTAAAATCATAATAACATTTTTCAATTCTTCTTTACGGTGGAATCCGAATCAGAGAACGATTGCAAGTGCAAGTGTTACAAGTTGTACTAACATTACCAACCGCACTTGAGCTAGCGTGGTTAACTGTGACATCATCCTTATCATTCTGTTAGGAGAACCATGCTCAGCAATGGGATTAACATCGATTATGGGAAATATAGGGATTAACAATGGGAGTAACACATTGATAGTTGATTTCAAAAACCAACTGTACAACAAGACAATAAAGATAAAAATGACAGATTATATAAATTAAGCTTATAAATGTAAATTCTGCGATGGTACTCATGTTTAACGATTATTAATTGCCAGCAAATTACATATTAAAGAAAATGGTAAATGGTAAGTGTTAAATGGTAAATGCGTAAAATAAAATTAGCAATTCAAATTAAATATTTTTTAAGTTTTTAGATATCCATATTGTTTAATAGCACTTATGATTGCTCTTCTGACAGATTTAATTACTATATAAAACTGTAAATTAAGTTAAATTTGGCAATATCTCATTTTAATAATGTCTAATTTGCCCAGAGTAAGATGGTAATATGTTACATTCCAAAGAAGCTCGTATAAATACATACCTTGACCTTATCTCTTTAAGCAATAAAACGTGTCAAAGAAACAAACGTACATACATACATCTTAAAATATTATCATAACATTATCCTCCTTCTGCAGTAAAATAAAACTTAAACTCGACTTTAGTTAACACTAATGAAAACCTAACAGTCGAGCGGTCTCGGCCGGTGGTCAAGACGTCCGGTGTAGTGTTCCGAACAATTGCTCCTGCCTGCTTCCTGCTTCACGCAATTATACCAATTACCACTGAAGCTCGCGGTGTTTGTTGATGCCACAGGATTTCGACAATTGTCCCATCAATGCTGACGCCCTATTAATGAGGTTAAGACAATACTTGATTGGATTCCGGTCTTCCACGTTTCGGTCTGAAATTCGAATCCCAGTTGCGACGCTTAATATTTCGAATAAGAGAATGACGAAAGATAGGACCGACTCCAGATAAAAGAAAACAATTTTTCTGCCATATAAAAAGCAGTAGGATACAAATAAATTAAAAATATATAGTCTGTGAAGGTAAACGAAAACATTATAAGCACCTGTCATTGTTTCATCCTCCTATTTCAACGTGAAGCGAAGCATGGTTGCCGGCTACACTTAAAAACGAAACGACTATCTTAGCCCTCAAGAGTAGCAACGCATCTACGTACGATCTCAGCTACATTCTACCTCAGAGATAATTACAGTCCTGTTTCAGGTTGGATGTAGATGTCCACGAACAACAGTGACCACTTAACATCTGGTGGCCTGCAAGCTCGTTTGCTACACTTCTCATTTGTTACATAACAACACAGCTAAATATATGAAACGGCTATTTTCCAAACATATTAAAAGAATCAGTCATCAAAAGTTTGCAAAATTTTTGTAAGTTAGTTTCTTATAACCAGACTCCAGAAACCACAATAACGAGGCACCAGCATGCAACAAGATCCTACCATCATAAAGTGTTATTACCACACAACATATCACAAATGATTAATCCACAGTACAATAAATTTCCTGTTAACAGAATTGAGTAAAATAAGCCGAAAATGCAACAAAATAACTGAGAGATACATTAAGTGATGAACACAAACATCCCGCATAACACGAAGTCTCACACACACCAATTATTTGTACAAAAATGCACTAAACAGGAATCAAACGCCTCCATTTGTACCAATTCTCACAATTCCGTGGTTTCGTAATAGATTTTATTGCCTTAGGATGCATGCATAAACAATATATCGCTCAATAAGATACTGGCCCAGTTATCATAAATGTCCTCATACTGCCTAAGAATTGTAAGATTTATTATTTATATACAGAAAAGAGTAACGGTATAGTTTTGGTTATTTTATGAATAATAATGTAAAATATAATTGTCTGAATACCATGGAACTGGTCCGAAAAATTGGCAATCAAAAATGAAAAAAATAATTGTCAGTGCCCGGCTACCTGGTATATAGCACAATGTTAAGATTCTTTATTTGCTGCAAAATCGTTGTATGCCACACGAAGTAATATTATTTTCGAAATAAAATTAGACTTTACTATTACAATTGTACATAAGATATAAATTGCAAATATATGTAGAAAAGCAAGTCAATTTGACTGGCTCTAACATTTTACTAAATAAATAATATAATAAAATATGTTAAAGAATACCATACAATATGCACGGAGCCTTACCCCACCAGTGACAATAATCCAGGCGAGATGTCCAGATTCCCGTAAAGCGAGGAATGCGGGAGGGCGGCGGAGGGCGGCGGAGGGCGGCTATAAATACAAATTATTCTATTATGTCCACTTGGGAGGGCCACTGCACTTCGAGGAAGAAAATTCGGGACTCTTTGAATTTTGTTTAAACACATTCATTCGTAAATGAAAACAACTACAAAATTTTGTAAATTTAACACTTTATGATTTTTGACTTACAAATATTTTAACGGATACTCAATAAAAGCTTTTCTAATTTTCGATATTTCGAATTAAAATTTAAATAAAAGGTGTTCCCTTTTATTAAATATATATGTCTTTAAGTTTTATTTTATTAACCTTGTAATCCTGATCACTCCGAATATTACTGGTACTAATTAAAAAATATTTGATTGTTTGCAATCCTGTCTATTATCCAACCCATTGCAAATTTATTTTATTAACAATATTATGTAATTCCACCTATTTAAATTTATATTAAAATCCATTAATTACTACTAGTGCATCGGAGATATTTTGTAACAAAAATACCTAAAGATTAATACTTTAAAACTAATTTTAGTACTACTTAGCCTTACCTAAATAATCTAAAAGGAATCCATGCCCACGCAGCGTAGTACTAAGAACATTAGCCGCATTACCGTGCTCAATTGTAAGAATAAAAAAATCATGAAATAATTAATTATAACTCTTTTCCTATTAAACTCAATACTATAATTACTAATACTTTTATTATAGTAGTGCTTTGGTTATTATGGGACTATCCCACCGGGGTCCGAAAGAATGGTCTCCTAATCTTGAACAGAGCCGCCCGCACTCTTCTATTGATGACTAGATGCCATAATTGAGACGAACGTTATCTTAAGGAAATTTATCAAAGTTATTAGAAATAATGTAGGACCTTTGGAGAGATGACGACGTTGACTCAGGATAGAGTAGTATACTTTTGTATGTTGTTACAATTATTTTTTATATTAATTAGTCAAACGAAAAGGAACATGAGTCATCTGATAGAAAGCAATCACCGTCTCTTTACAATCTTACAACTTTTTTAAAGAGTCCCATGTCATCGTCATCAGGGAATACTTCAGGAATCTCATTCCACGCAAATACGTGAGAAATATAAAGGTTAGATATGTATAGGGCCGCCAAGAACCTAGTTGATACGGACGGAACCTCACTCTTGGGCGAGGATTTTTTTATGTGAGAAGAGTAATAAACGAGCTTGTAAACTACCTGATGTTACGTACAACTACCAACACGACCAAAATCCTATCTGAGCTCGAATATAGATACGTTGCTACTCCTGAGGACTAGGATGGTCGCCTCGCTTCAAAGTATAACCGGCAACTGCAACCGAAACACAAGTAATGCTTTACGGTGGATTGTGAGGGCGGCGGTGGTACCTCCCCGGTCGAATTATAGTTCTCTCACCTTAAAAATAAAAAATAGCAAAAAATACTGCGTAACCTCACAAGTTATAATTCGTTGATTGAAATAACAATATCGGCGTCCATTCAAAATCAATTGCATAATCCCAACAGTCACTGATGAGTTTATACTTGAACTGATTCCTCGGGCAGCAGAACTATTGTGATCTTGTTCTGCCGAGGCCGATGCTGTATAGGGGTCCATTGCATCCCAATCTGCCGCACACAATGCAAGATTGCCATTGTCCCGCAATTGAGCAGCATTCAACACTCATTGTGTTCACGACGAACGAGCATGAGAAACTGATTGAACGAGTCTTCTTGAAGGATATGTGTGTTCTAAATTGCTGTCATAACAGGAACTTTCGGGTGCCTATTTAAGGTACCGATGAGAAGTATCTGTGACTGAATCCGCCTTATCGAAGTGTCCCAAAATACCTATTATGTCCAAAGGGAGCATTGTTTGACGGACCTACAGTCACCGTTATTGCTGCCTTAGCGTTTGTCCTTACAGATTTTCAATTGAACTAATCATAATAATTAACACTTTAATACGTTCGTCCACATTTATATAATGTGCACGAAGAATTTTTTTCATTACATGCCTTTCGAGATACAACCGTGAGTACTACTACTGTCTCCTACCTGAAAGGTGCGATAATACAAATTCATTGTTTCGACGCGTCGTCTTAGTTCTCAAGAGTATAACTAGGCATTCTGCTCAGTTTTAGCTCGAACTACTATTCTATATAGACTTGTGTCCAATCATACAATTGTCCGAACGGAACAGTTATTAAGAATGGAACACAAATGTAGATATTCCACGCTCATTGTTGTTTCATAAATCAAGCATTACAATTAATAATTTCTGATCTAGATTTCTAGAGTGAAAAGCTAAAAATCTATATATGATAAAATGTACAAATGTCTATGTCACATGTTATGTGTTCAGTCCATCACTTCACTGCGAAAAGACCTTTTAGAAATGAAGTACCTTTAATTGAAAACAATATTTTACTATAATTATTAAATTGATATTGATTTATGTGACGATAATATGAATTAAAGTGATTGTTATTAATTGACGCACAGATCGCGCTCCCTATCGGCGCAGCCGTGAACTACGACGATCCCTGACTGATGACCCTTCACTTCGTAGGGATAATGGGATGAATTGTGGTTCAAGAAACAAGAGGAATACCTATAATTCCGTAAATACATTAATTTTCCATTGCATGAACAGGACGTAACACGGCGCTCATACCAAATGTTACATTGTAATTTTGACATTTATAACGGATTTTATATAACTTTGACATTCAAATACAATTTAAATACCTATAAAAAGGCATATATGTACATATGTCTCTCTCTGTGGGTGTATGTGTGTGTGTGTGTGTGTATCCATATTAGTAACGTAAAATACGTGTATAGAATTTTGCCTTCACATGAAGTCACGGCATATAGTTCGGTTACAAACTTATTAATTAGCTACATTTTCAATCCTTTAGACCGTCCTTAATAAAGTTATAGCTACGCCCATACAAGAGAGAGTAATTTAACGTCAACTTTCCCGAAAGCTCTAGCAACTTGCGCCATAGTCAAAAGGGGTACTGGTGGCAGTGAGCGCATCAATCCGTTCCGCCGACGGTGACCACTGTGACGGATCCAGTACGAGATCTGTGAGTAGGGTTGTTGTCTGTAACATATCATACGTGGGCAGAATATTAAAATACTCACTGTCAGACTCATCTAGTATAAAACATTTGACAAAACTTTTGTTATCTTTTATATATGTATGTCATTCTTCTGTGCGTGTGTATGTCACTGAATTCCTCTTTAACGATTTTAATGTAGTCTTTGTATGTCTTCAGGTAGATCCAAGAATGGTATAGATTCTCAATTGGATCCAATAGGTGGCACTAGAAACGGATGTAAAGCTGATGTTTCTGAACTTGGATCTAACAGAACCTGGCATACTTTCTGCAAAAAATGATTTATAGTTTTTTTTCAGAGCGGGACAACGTCCACTGAGCCCACTAGTATGTGAAACAAAAAAAAATGTCAGTGTCAGGTGACAATTATTAGTTATAGCTTTTTATTGTATTAGTATTTTTTATCCTACATCGTATAAACAACTATTACCATGATACCGACGACAACGTGGCAACCTAGGACTGTCAGATCTAATTTTCAACAGGACTTAAGTCATATTTGAGGTCCTACGATGTGTTGCCACTTCTGAAGACCAAAAACAATTCGGTACTTATTTATGTAAAGCAAATTGCAAATTTTGTCAAAGTACAACACTGAGTATTTTTTATTCCCTAATGAGACTTAATAAAGCTTACTGATTGAAAAGACTGATCGGGATATTCTTTTTCTTCTTCTCTTTCTTCAGCCCGTATTAGTCCACAGCTGGACGTAGGCCTCTTCTATGCCACTGAGCCTGGTCTTCGGCTCTACGCATCCAATTACTTGCGATTGAAATTACTAAATTGGGATATTTTTTGTAAATGAAACCCTCTATGTATAAATCAAGATATACAGAGTCTTCTATTTAAGTTAACAATATGACCTCATTTTATTTTTAATTAAAGCTTCTTAAATAAAGCTTAATAAATAAAACTAAGTTAAACAGCGTTTTTATAAATTCATACGCTGCGGGAGTACAATTAAGACCCTATCAGCCATATAGACTTATACAGCCTTGAGCAATTCTTTCCTTCCCTCAATTACTCATTATTAATTACTGTTAAAGATTCTAGTCGGAATCAAATGTAATATTCTAATACTAATACGATCTAATAACAGACACGCTTAAAGACGACTCATTATAAATACGTCAATTCTTTTCTACAACAAAGAACCTTTAAGCATACCAGATGAGAATGTCACCGCATTGCAGTATTTCCGTTCAGTAATTCTCAGGAAAATGAAGAAAAATTCCTATACCTTATAATCATGGGTAAATAATAAATACCCTTACAGTTTGTATGCCGTCTCCGCATTGTCTAGATAGCGGAACACTGAACATTGTGCAATTTAAATATTAAACCATTTTGTTTATAAATACTTGTTTTTACAAAGAACTTCGAAAATGACTTGAAATATATGAAAGTATATAAGACAATAAATATTATAGTTATATTTAAATGTGAATTTCATTTTCAATGCAACGGCAATTTGGTCATATAAATATGTATATAACAGGAAGGCGACTGACTCTTCAATGTACACCCTAAGTTGCTGAACCTAGAATCCAGCAATTTTGCAAATAGAGTCTGCGAGAGATGTAGCGTAAACTATCACTAATAAACAAAATTACGAAATTCCTCTCCTAAGATTGTAAAATAGGGATGTAAAGATTTTATAAAATTTCGTTTTACAGACTTCTAAGCGAGCAAAAGTTCCTGAAAAGCTGGTAAATTATAATTTTGACCAGTTGTTCCGAGTTTGGAATGGAAAATCGAAATTTGTTCACGGGCAGGCACAATATAAGATTTAACTCAAGTTATTAATTAATTTGCAAAATTAGGTTTTTAAGGTCGCAGCTCTCATAATCCGCCGTAAAGCATTACATGTGATTCAGTTGGAGAGGTGCGGTTGCCGGCTACACTTTGACCTTAGTCCTCAAGAGTAACAACGCATGTACGTTCAACTCAAATAGAATTTCAGTCGTGTTTGTGGTCGTACATGGATGTCTATGGGCTGCAACTACTTAACGTCAGGTGGTTTGCATGCTTGTTTGCTACTCTTCTCACATAAAAAGAGAGTTTTTCAAACTATCTTAAATTTTATACTTGCAAATGATTCAAAATATCAACAATCAAGCAGCAGAAGCGTTGATCATGAGCAGCCGTTACGTAGTAAAATATTCTGTTTTTGTTTATTGCTTTCCTCAAATCGGGTTTAATTTAATTTAATTTCAACAGCTCTGGGGTGACAAGCCGGTGTGGACAGCAATGGACAAACGGACGGCGTTGTAGTTATTATAATTGCTATATTAGACCGCGTCATGCGGGCTCCAAGCCGACACAGGGATAGGAAACATTTCAAAGTTATAGGATAGGAAATTTCAAAATTTAAGATATTAAGTCCATGAGACAGGCAGTAGTGTTATACTGGAAAGTTTTTATCTATTGCAATCTTGAACACGCGTAATCAATGATAATTATAGCAAAACCATATTATTTAGGGAAGACCCACCAAATATCATAATATATAATAGAGTATAAGGTCAGATATTTGTACTTAAACAGTCAAAGTTATTCTTCCGTTATTATTTAGTGTCATTTACAGGTACACGGAAAATGCATATCATTCAAATTAATGGTATGCATTTTGCAGTATGCAATGCTTGGGACTATGATTAGTTCCATAAATTGGCATCGCGTTAAAATACGTCCCCAGATATCACTTCAGTTCGCCAATGCTGTTTGCCAATCTCAAACAGGATTGACTCTTATGTATTGATGTGATCCATAGTGGGTATCTATGGGCTTATGTGGCAAATTAACATTAGTGACTAATGAGAGTAATTTACTTTAAAGAATTTAATTACCAAAGTCGTTAGTCATGAATATATCTTACATAATAAAATGCATGTATATTTTTCTCTATACTAAAATTCCACCCTATAAGCTATCTTCGATTGTTTTTTTGTGGAAAAACAATTTTGCTATTACAATAAATTCCCTAAAAATATTATTTTCCTGGATACCAACGGTGCAATCCCCTGCAAACCCTACAAACGTTCCCGGAGGGTGGGATGGTGCGAACTAATCGCTACGAGTGCAGTTTAAAACCATCCAATTATGTATATTGGCCCTCAGGACCGCGCGTTATTACAATTTATTTGTTGGTCACGCAGAAGTGTTACTAACATTATGACCGAAATATGGAATCAGCATTCAGTAAAAATAATTAATTTATTAGATACTCACTAAAATTTGCTTTCCGTCTCAAACAATGGAATTATTATAAGATTAAATTTAAACATATTCATCGAATGTAGAAAACGTTATGGTTTATTTGTTTGTCTTTTACTTATTGATAAAAACAGAAAAAAACGGAAATATTTATTTAAGAATTTAACAGCACACAGTAACAATAAGGAAACTTAAATTGAGACAGTTATAACAGAATAAAAGAACAATGACGAAATAGGAACAAAAAATAAAAAATATTATGTATTAATTTGCATGCATTTAATATGGTAACTGTAAAAATAGGAAATACCTATTTTAAAATTCCAAAATGAGCCGAGAGCTTTGAAAGATTTGTAGGGTAGTACAACCTGTACGGCTCGACATGGAGGTACCACTGCCCACTCTTTTCTAGGTTGAATCCAATCTTCCGTTTCCGTCTAAGGTGTGTGATGTTTAAAGGTGGGAGAACAATACTTCGACTGGGGAGGCATCACCGCCGCCCTCATAATCCGCTGTAAAACATTACTAGTTGTTTAGGTTGGAGAGGTGCGGTTGCCGGCTATATTTTTAAGCGAGGCGACCATCTCAGTACTCAGGCGTAGCAATGTATCTAAGTTTGAGCTCAGATAGCATTTCAATCGTCGCATCTATGAGCTGCGACTGCTTAACATCAGGTTCTTTGTATGCTCGTTTGCTACTCTTCTCACATAAAAAAGGTGGACGCTAATTGATATTCGTGACAAAAACATATCAAAACAGTAATATCCAGAAAGATCTCGTCAAATCTTTCCACGTCACATTAGGCTGAAGCAACAGCGTCTTGAATAGTAAATTGCCGTCCCTTATTGTGGCCAATAACGATCAGTCGGCTAGAGGCCCAATTACCGGAGTTAACCTCCGCGCAGGGGTCACAATCTAATTTAATAACCGCCGCGCCAACGATGCGACGCTAGCGACCTCTGCCCACATCTTTGTCCTGTATACACCGTACTAATGCCGTGTCCAATGCTAATGTATTGTCTTAAAAATTTTAAAAATATCCAAATAGCGTAATCTTGAATTATAAAGACTGAGGTATACTAATGAGTATTGTATGGGTTGCATATTTAAAAGGAAAGTCAAAAGGTTTTTCCGCCGAATTTTCTGCCAGAATACTTCAGTGAAAAGGGCGCTCTAAATCGATGAACTCTTTCGGCAATATAACTTAAAGTTATAATAAAATAAAGTATTTGGATTTAAATTATGTGATTAAAATAGCAAAATGATGTCACACTTTGAAACCTTTTGTTAATATTATTTATATTTTAATAAAATTCCATGCCTACGAGTACCTAATAAGATTTGGTTTCAAGTGTACATTTTTATATAGCTGTTATAATTATATTATATGGAAAGTTGAAGATCAGTTGCGTGCCATTGAAGAGGCCCATGTCCAGCAGTGGATACTGTGGGCTGATGATGATGATTATAATCAACTAGGAAGACAATAAATTATGTATGTTTGAAACACGACGTCTTTGAGTTCTACCTCTGAATGGTCACAGTAGTGTTTTTACGCTATGTATAGCAACATCATGCAGTACTAGACCACTAATTTACTGATTAAAGGGCTTAAAATAATTTAAAATAAGTATGAGGGTACCGACCCCATTCTGAAACCAACAGTTCTACCACATATGCTGTTATTTTGGTGTCAAAACAAAAGTTTTAACCTTCACAACTACTTAGTTTTATCAAGGGACATGAAAGCCAGCGTAATCGGCCAACATGACAAGTTTAACCTGGGCGCAGGGGTCACAATCTAATTCAATAACCGCATAGCGAGGACCTCCGCCCACATTCACTTGCGAGACCGTCTGATCAGCGGACGGACCTCATTCCGAGGATATAACGATGACATACGTGAGTGTTATGAGTGATACCGTCTTTTTAAATGCCTTGCTTTTACTTCAACTGTTTGCCTCAATTCAATGCTTTTGAAAATAAATGTTAATAAATGAATAACGTTTTCTAAAATCATAACGACTACATTCATGCATAATAAATAATACCATAAATGTTAAATAAATATTATATAAATTGTTATTCATAACTTTATAAATTTGTTGTAAAAAATGTAAGTATTGGAAAAGCGAAGTCTTTTAACATAAGCATTTTGAGCTTTAAATGACACTAACCACTAAATGGAGAAGATAAAAGGTTTAGAAAAAAAAAATATTATAACTCCATACAAGGATTCATTGGGTCGCGGGTCGCAAAAATGCATACAAAGACCAACACCCTTATTAAAACGGAAATATAAATCCATCACTTCGATGCTTGCGTAATCAAGAATCGAACCTGAAACCCTGGCTTATCAGTCCGATATCGTTACCTCTGCAATACGCTGGTATGAATCTTAGGAAATAAAACCTACAGTTTTCTTACCTACCTTCAATATTTCTTCATATTTTATGTTTTTCTTATTTGCTTCTTCATATTTGCTGTTATGAGACACATTTTTGACGCAACACTAAAAACATTTTCATAGAAACAATATACATAATTTTCAATCTCGAACGAATTCTTCGTCTGTACCCAAAATCCCAAACAGTTTTAACAATCAAATAAATATTCGCATCAACAAACATTGCTCACACGCTTGTTGCGAACAAAACAACAAAAGTAGACGAACTCAGGCCCGTTTCAATCTGACCGAAATAATTTACCGTAATTATCCCTAATCGTTCACGGAAAATATCGGATTTCTTACGATTGTGTTTTGCACAAATATTTTAAAACACTCATAATTCGATATTGGACATGCGATACCATAATTACTGCAAACAATGTCATTTTATCTGATCTCGGACGTAGAGGAATGTACGCTTGTTTAAATCAAAATCTTGGACGGCAAAAGAATTTTGCACACAACTTATTTTTTACCACAGTACAGTGAAGTTTATTTTTTCAAGTGAGGACTACATCTAAGTAAGGATACTTAGCGTGACTTTAAGGGCTCTGGACATCGCCTTTAGCATAGATAAAAATATCTGCGAAGTTTTATAATTCTGTATTTATGTAACTTTTAACTGAGATTTAGAATGTTTTCTACGTGAACTCAAGAAATGAATAATTAATCTGGTTTTTTGTAAATTAGTAAACTTTGAGTTAATAAAGTAAAACAAATTCGTTATATGTAATTAAAAATATATATTATTTAGAATATAGTTTAGTGCAGGCTAAATTTGCCTTTATATGCAATTTCCGATCCCGGGGTTACTAGAAAAGATATTATTTTAAAATAAACACTTCCTTGTACTAAATTTTTGGATTACAAACGTTTATTTTTTGTGTTGTATCGTGTACAAAAACTTATAAATAATTTAATTAAGTGTAATTACGCCTACATGCTACGCAAAATGCATCTATGAATATAATATATATTTAACAAACTAAGAGAGGCGAACTCTACAATAAACACAAACATTACTACAAACAATAGATTACTTGTGTTGTGCATACTGCTACAAAATGGTATACGATTTGGCGTGCCTTGAGAGTAAAACCAAATCGTTTAGCGTGACAGCACACGAAATGACGCTCTGTTACGCCGTCACACCATTCACTACGTCACCACTTATTATTCTGCAGCTATTTACTTTCCTCGTATTTATGTCACTCCATATTTAAATGTTAATATTGTTGAAATATACACAATTTCTGTAATCATCGATTACGACGTTTCACATCTATTGGATGTCCCGTGAACGCCACATTTTTATTTTTATTTTAGTCAATATTTGACATTCGTAACAATTATAACGTTGTTAACTTTAAATTTTAACTGTAACGGCACATCTCGACTACTGAACCCTAAGTTTACGTGGTACGACGTGCACTTAACTGCTTTGTCCACGATTGCAAAAAGATTAACGAGCTTATTAGTGAAATTAGAGGCATTATAAAAGTGTAATTATCTCATTAGACAAAATAATGACGACAGGTTCCTTATTAAAACGATAACCTAAATATGTACAGACTAACTTTTGCACGCGATTTTGTTTACGAAGAAGTCAGTCATACAATACATTCCACTAAATCATGCAGCAGTCTTTTTACTCTGTATATCTGAAGCAAATCTTGAAAAAGAAAAAAAATCAAACAATATTTGACCTTCTATTTAGGAGCGGAATTTCTAAAATTCCTTTTTAGTGCTTAATTAGACGATATAAAGAATTAACATATATGCAAAATTTTAGGATTCCAGATTCAGCGGTTTCGTCTGTGCGTTTATCTCTGGGATTGTCAGTCCCCTGTTATATAGATTTCAATGTAATTATTGGTACATATCTATATAAATAATTATTCGAGTTTCTCACCCAGTTGTTCTGTTTTATTAAAACTTACCAAACAAGGATTGATTTGACATTAATTGAAATCACGATTATATTGACACTTTTTTACTGGTACGAAGAGAAATAATTTTGAGATATGTATTTAGAATGATATTAAGAGAAAGTAAGTTTCATCGTTGCATCTTGGGCAGATGGAACTTCGACAAATTTTGGGTTTAATAAAACAGTCTTGTACAGATAAGACTAATAATTCTGAAATATCAGATTGGCTGAATGACTTTCGGTCTGTCAATTTTGTGACATCTTTTTTATTAGTCTGTGGATTATAAGTCATAACAAAAGTTTTATATTTTAATTAATTTACATAAAAGTTTAATTTATTACGTGCGTTTTACGACTCCTAGGCGACCACCATAAAGAAATACAAACGTTGTTAAATTTATGAATCGTAAATAATTATACATTTTCAAATAATTCCAAAATCTTAAAAGTAAATTATTATACTATTTTTAACTATCTAAGGCTCCGAAACTCTGCATAGCCTAACACATGTATGTATGTATCTACTCCATATGTAGACATAAGTGCATTAAAAATATACAGAAAAAGTTAAAATAAATTTAACAATGTGTATATACTCTAGTTGTTTCCACTCTCACTTTTATAAAAACCATAGACAAACGGAACAAACAAACCATTACGATCTAGTCACCGTTTCTAAGTAACGAAACAGTTACGTGTGCTTCGTATTTGATATTGTTTGAGTTAATTTATAATATCCACAATTACTTTTTGTGTTGAAGCTCTCAGAGCACGCTTCTGGGAAGGTATCAAAGCCAGTTGTTTATGACGTCTCAATCCGACGCCGACGGCGCGCAGGTGCCCACGAGCGAGTTTTTCCACTATCCACGACACGACACTACAAAGTGCTTTGACGATTTCGAGTTCCCTCACGGAAATACACGACATAACAAACATCCGTTTTCCAAACGATTTTTCGGCTTTTCTCCGTGGGTCATTACGTTTTTCTTACAATAAAGACATGACGATGAATCTTGAGACAATAATGTACTAACAAAACCAATTTTGGTTTGAAGAACGTGGTAAGAGAGCGACATATACGACACTTCAACTTGGCGCCTACAAATGAATAAGAAGAACTTAACTCCTATTTTTTACGATTAATTACAGATATCTGCATCAGATGGACTGCATGCTGTAAAATATACGCATTTATGTTTATTGCATACCTATATATAATTTCATCGTTATCATTTTGGGAATTGTCTCTGAAAACGAACGATCACAACGTCATTTGTAGTCTATTGTGTACCAGCCACATACTCGTATGTCGATGTCGTGGAACAAACACCGTGTCGTGTCGTGCACACCAAATCGCTCTAAGGCACACCTATCATTGGCGAAACAAAAAAACAACATTGAATATTTATTTTAACACATTTTTATTCAAGCGTAAACAAACTGACTTGATGCGTGATTTTGGAGAGCTTTATGCGGTTGTTTTTTTTGTTTTTGATTATGGTTTTAGGATTGTTTAATACAAGTATTCGTTCTGAAAGTGGTATAGTATAATACAATGATCTTTATTTGCAAATACTTGGAATAGAGGTATTTTTCGTTGTACTTATTAATGAGACTTGTTTATGGCATGGACTAAACAAACGAAAATTCTGGCCCCATGTTTAGCTACCTCTATTCTATCAAAAGTAATATCTATTTAAAAGGTGGGAGAACTATTCGTCCGAATAGGTACCACCGCTGCCGTCATAATCCGCCGTAAAGTATTACTTGTGTTTCGGTTGGAGAAGTGCAGTTGCCTCCTACTGTTTAAAACGAGGCGACCATCTTAGTCCTCAGGAGTAGCAACGTATGTATCTACGTTCGAGCTCAGATAGGATTTCAATCGTGTTTGTGATTGTACGTGGATGTCTATGGGCTGCGACTACTTAACATCAGGTTGCTTGCATGTTTGCTACTCCTCTCACATAAAAAAAAATTGTAATATGTATTCTATACATCTGTATTCTATTTTTCTAGGAAATATCACTCCTGGCTTACCCAAACCTCAGGCTCCACACTTCTCCACCGTCGTGGGCAATTCAACAGTCCCTGGTACCGAAATGTTGGCACATCTTGGTACTGGCTTATTGGTAGTGCCGCTGGTTGGAGTTATATCTAATGTTGCCATCGCAAAAGCTTTTTGTAAGTTTTTTTTTATTTATTAAAGAGTTTTAATTGGTTTATATAGATTCTAGGCTAAGACCAGACTTTAAATGAATAACTTCTAATTATTTAGTTTGTTTCAGTATTGAAGTGGTAATTTTACGATACATTTATATTGATGTTACCATCGAGACGCCTTTTTGTAACCGAACGTATTTTAAATTGGATAAGAAAAAATGTTTGTATAGAGCCGCTTTAAAGTAATTGATTTCTACTCGTTGTAATTAAAACAGTTTTTATTGGGCAATGTAATTTTACGAGACGGTATGGACTGTATCCATCCTTTTTGATGTATAAGAATCAAACGGTTGATACAAGAAATATTCGTACAGAGATCTTGGCTAAGCTAAATTCGTCAAGTCGACTAGTAATTATACTAATCAATCCGATAATTTGAATAAATACTGCCGACCTCGCAGTCAGTTTATAATTTATTTCTTCTTATATTAAAACTGCTTTATGTTTTCTTATTTAAAAATTTTATAACGATGTCGAGAAAGAACCTAGTAATTAGTATTTAGATCGCGTATCGATAAAGGGTACCGACCGTATCTTACGATCGTGGGTCCATTACTATCTTTTCCGAATCGAGCCATTAAAACGTCGACAGTTATACAACGTTCGCAATTCGATATATTTTAGCGAAAGGCAGTACTTTGGACGCGACTCAAGAGATCGTCGCGCTCGGCGCTTGCAACATTGTCGGCGCTTTCTTCCGTTCGTTCCCAGTGAACGGGTCGTTCACACGAAGCGCTGTAAGCGACGCGTCGGGCGTGAGGACGCCGGCCGCCGGATTCTATACCGGTATTTATTACTAGGTTTCAATTTATTTTACCGAACTTTGTAATAGGACTTGTGTTATTATGTTTCGACGATTGTTCTTGACAATTGAGATACTTTGTCAATGTTTAGAGGTCGTTCCGCGAAGGCCCGCGTCGTCAAGTAATTCCAACATCCAGCCTACCGTGACCTCAAATTGTCCAAGTTGGTTAAAAGACCCTTTAAATTACTTAAACTGTCTGAGTTGGAATAGTTCAACTGAAATATTTACTTGCGTGTATAAGTCATGTCCGTATGCGTAAGTGCTAACTGTCATTTTTCATGAATGCGGAAACGGTAAAGCCGAGCTATGTACTGGGAACTTAATAAATTCCAAAGTTTTCAACATATTTCAGTGTCATAGTGGTTTTAAACTGCTGTGATTTTCGGATATTTGTAACATATTCACAAGAGAAAAAACTTGTGTCAAAGGCCGGGGCACCATCTTCGCTTTCACATTTCGTAATTGTATTTAAGTTAAAAAGTGTTAATCAGAAGTACCCGTAATATAATAAAATATCTATTATTATCCGAGCCTACACGGTCCCATTGTTTCTTCCCTAAACGGTAAAAATATGTATGTAGTTAGTTTAAGAGCTGCAGATTGTTGCAGTTTGTGTCTTTCAGCCGGTAACACACCAGCTGCCTCGGAAGCTGCTGCTGTGAATTTTAATTATGAATTTTCTTTTTTTTAAATATGTGTTATAGTACTGATGGAATGTTAAGGGTTTAAGTTATATACATATTATAGAAATAGACGATAAATATTGAGTAGTTTGTAACTTCACAACAATTTTAGATGAGAATATCTTTAGAGCATGATTTCTTCAGTAATCAGAATATACACACACACACATAGAAACATATTTCTTTCCGTCTATGTATATAAAGAAAGAAAGAAAAACATAAATAAAAAAAATGCAGACACAATTTAATGCTAA
>DWON01002336.1:0-20975 GCA_018251015.1 Phocides pigmalion okeechobee
TTAACGAAATGTGAGGTTTGGTGTATAATGTTAAGCTAAAGTCCTGAGTAAGGAGGGTTAACGGTTACACGGGCATTTTAATTGTCCTACCCTAGTTTATTATCGCAATATAGGAGAAGGTAATGGTATTAGCTCTTAGTGCGGATTACTTAAGACGCCTTGCAAGTACTTCCTTTGTATCTTCGTATTTTTATGTATATAGTAATAAACGGATATGTACTCAATCACATTTCAGTATCCACTTTAGAATTCTTAATCGTGTAGCTACGCATTGCTAATGAACTAACGAATCGGCAGGTGAGTAGAAAATATTGTGATTGACAATTTGTTACTCAGAGTTTCTGTACCAAATTCATTTGATTTGATTTTATATTTCAATTAATATATTTTTCATGTTGAAAGAGCAGCAAACGAACGTACAGACCATATGCAACTTTGAAAAATAAGTGTTATTTTAGATCGAACGTAGATCCGTTACTTCTCCTTAGAGAAAACAAAAATGGTGTTGTCTTGAATGTAATGCCAATACGGCGATGACACATAGGGTATTTTTCCACTTGAGGTTGTACCACTTGTAATAATTTCATATATAGTTAAAGAGACTTAGTGAAATGTGTTACTCAAACAAGATTTGAACCGGATAGAGCTTCGGTTATTAAATTTCGAATAGCTTGTTCGGTTATTATAGAACATGTTCCGTTATTACTACGCTCGAGCACTTCTGCCTCTAAAGTTAGTGGACAAAAGTTCGTTGCAGATTACGTGTGTATCTGGCTCGATGCTGCAGCGCGGGTCAAGCGCCCCGCGCGTGTCAAGGGCTGCAGCGTTCGCAAATATACTTGCATACGACAATTGATGAATAATTACGTAAGAAACTTTCAATGTAACTGGCTTTTTAACACATTTTTTGTATAAGCCCTAAAAATTGACGAACTGACAGTCATTGTATGGCTTAAACTAAACTTTGTGGACGGAAGCTTGTTTGCGGATTACCGGTTTATCTAACTCGTTGATGCAGCGCGGGTCACGCATCCCGCGCCTGTCAAAGATTGCAGTGTTTGCAAATGTACCTATTTGCATACGACAACTGAAGAATATTTACATATGAAACGTTAAATTTGATATTACTTACTTTTTGACTTCATCTCTTTTTCCACTAAGGCTTAAAAATTGACGAACTGTCAGTCATCGTACGGTTTAAACCAAACATAGTGAGAATTAGAGAAAGTGTGATGCTTATATTTTTATCCAACCAATATCTAACGCTTAATAGTATGTTGTCAACAGACGAACAGAGTATAGATAGTCAATATAGAATTTTAAAATTTCAGATTGACTTAATGAGTTTCTGTCACTAAATAATTTTAAAATATCCCATTGACTGAATGAGTTTCTAATTGCGAGTTTTATATGATATCAAATTCATTTTTCAACATTCCATGAAGTCACTGAGGCTTTTATATTAATTGTCAAAGTTAAGAAATTAATGCATTTAAATCGAATTTCGAATATCCGGGGAACACTAGTACAAATATTAATTGAATTTCCACTAAAACGTTAAATATGACTAACGGCCACTCATCGTACAGCTCTATTCATTAAAACTTTAAATCCAACTGACTGACAGGTAACATACGCGTTTGCTTTTACCTAAGAGTAAAATGTTTGGAATAAAATTGTTTTTACCTAAGAGTAAAATGTTTGGAATTACATTGTTTTTACCTAAGAGTAAAATATTTGGAATAAAATGTGTACTATGGTATGGTATAGTATTCATTTTAAGGTGTGAGAACTATAGTTCGACCGGGGACGTACCACCGCCGCCCTCATCATACTCATTTTTTATGTGAGAAAAGTAGCAAACGACCATGCAAGCCACCTAATGTTAAGTAGTAGCAGCCCATAGACATCCCCGTGCCACAAACACGACCGAAATCCTATCTGAGCTCAAACTTAGATACGTTGCTACTCTTGAGGACTAAGATGATCGCCTCACTTCAAAGTGTAGCCAGCAACCGCATCTCTCCAATTGAAAGACAAGAAATGCTTTACAGATTACGAAGACGGCAGTGGTACCACCCCGGTCGAACTATAGTTCTCCTATCTTTAATATTATTTTAATTAAATTTGATTGCATTATTATTCATAAAATAAATTTAACCACGAAAATAACGCAGTCGTTACAATGAAATAGTGTTTTATTTATAACTTTACATTTACATTTGCTTTTTAAATATATTTCCAGAATAGCATAGGTCAAGCGCTCTTAAGCCTGTCACCCGCTGAAGCTTCACTGTCAAAGCTATGTTTAATTAATATTTTGGCTTTGTTTTGTGACGTAAGTATTCCCTTTTTATTTCGTAAATTACTTTTATTATATTCATTTTTATATTAACAGAGTAGCAAACGAGTGTGTAAACTACTAAATGTCCAACCTCAAAGAGGAACGGAATCCTTTCTGAGGTAGTGAGTAGAGCGTGGCCATTCTTCAGAGGTTAATTATTTACGTTTATATTCATTTTCAATCTCCAGTAATCCAATTGACAGGAGGTAATATTATAGTTCGGCGAAGTACCACCGTCACCCTCATAATTTGCTGTGAAGAACCGCTTTTGTTTTATTTAAGTTGCAGTAAAGTCTGCAGTGACGACTTAACATCAGTCGGCCTACACACACGTTTGCTACTCTTCTCATATACAGAAAAGAGCGGTGAAGAAAAAATTTATTCGGATTTAGAACTATTATTTAGATTGAGATATTCTGGACTAGGTAAGGAATAGATATCATTTAGATGATTCATGTAGAGATCTCAAAAAATATTGCTATATGAGAATACGTATTGTTCTTCCATCTATGAAGTCAATGAATAGCCGCAGAACTCACGAGATTGAATGCTCGCTATGAAAAAAAGTCAGATGGACTGCCCTTTATGTTCACGCATGACTTCAGCGAGCAATCAGAGGTAACCGGCGGGATTGGAAAAGTATTGAGGGCTGTTCAGTTTTACCTGTTTTGTTATACGTGTTCATATTTCTGATTGATATCCCCCAGACTATTTTTGTGAATGTAGAAATAACTAAAAACATAGTCTGCAGTGACTACTTAACATCAGTCGGCCTACATGCACGTTTGCTATTCTTCTCGTGTCAAGAAAAGTGTTTAAGTTTTATTCGGATTTAGAACTATTATTCGCCCCTATACTATTTTTAAAACTATTACAATTATTACAAATTATTATATATTATAATGATTACAAATTATTATAATTTGTAATTACATTACGAATTATTTATAACACCCAGACTTTTTTTGTGATTGCAGAAATAACTGAAAACGTAGACTAATTAAAATAATTGATGTACAAAATAACTTGTCACGTGACGCTCATACGTATGCTAATGTCTAACAGTTTTGTTTTTATTTTGTTAGTCGTGCTTATGTTTCTGAATTATATTCCTCTAGACATTTTTTATTATTGCAGAAAAAAATATTAAAATAATGATGTACGAAATGACCATGTGTCACCCATATGTATGCTAATACTATTTATTATCTCTATTTTTTTATTTCTGATCATATATTTAATTGATATTCCTTTTTTGATGATTACAGAAGTAATTAAAAACAGAATAATTAAAATTAAGAATGTACACAATGACTTATCCCGCGCGTCTACTCATAAAGGTTTTTTTATGTGAGAAGAGTGGCAACGAGTATGCAAACCACCTGATGTTAAGTAGTCGCTACCCATAGACATCCACGCACAACCACAGACACGACAATCCTATCTGAGCTCGAAGGTAGTGGCGTTGCTACCCTGAGGGCTTAGATGGTCGTATCGCTTTAAAGTGTAGCTGGCAACCACACCTCTCCAACCGAAACACAATTAATGCTTTTCGACGGATTATGAGGACGGCGGTGATACCTCCCCGGTCGAACTATACTTCTCACACCTTCAATAATAATGGTAATAGTTTTATTTCTGTATTGTTAACCTTATTCATATTTCTGATAGATATCCTTCTGGATTAAATGAATGTATAAATAACTAAATACAGGGGGATATTAAAATAACTGATGTACGAGTACAAATTGACTTAACTTGTGCCGCTACTCTTACGCATGCTAAAGCGTTCTATCTCTGTTTTATTAATTGTTTCATATTTCTAACTGGTATATCTGTAGACTATTCTTTGTGGATTGCATAAATAACTAAAAACGCGGTAATACTAAATAATTGATATACAAATTAACTTACCCCTTGCTTCTCATACGTATGGTAATGTATTCGCTACCCAATTTCCACGTAACATTCCTGATATTTTCAACTTATTCTTGCCTTATAACAAAAGCTACGCGTTTCTCTTTTACTTTGAAGGGTATATAGTAAGTAAAAGATATTTACAAGTTGCATTTTAACATAGTCTTCGGAGAAGTCACGCATATTTGGTAACCTAACAGCAGTGTATTTTTTGAAGAATGGCAAGACATTTTTAAGGGTATGGAAGCATCAAATGATTCCCTCCGCTCAGCGCCGGGACGAAGGAATATGTCAGACTTTTATTGAGTAAAACCACACCTGCTAGAGTGTGTTTGAGTCAGAGTGCCGGAGGCCGCGGGATCCCGACTGGACAAATACCGGGATCTCGGCAGATGGCAAGAAATTTCACTTTTTTCAGGCATTTAGTCTCCTTGAAATGAGGTAAACATATATGACTGATATTAAAAAAAGGATTCCTGTATTATGATTGTGAAGGCAATTATAATAATTTTGGCGAAAAAACGATTAAAGCGAATTTTCTTCCAATCCATACCGTAAACTTACAAAGCGTATAGAAAACCACTGATTGACTGAACTTAGATATGTTTATTCCCTGTAGGCTGATATACAACTGCACTCGGCACGCTAGAGGTAGCAATTTATATCTGTCTAATAGTTATAGCCTATCGTCCTGTTAATAACAATGTTGTCTATGTACACCGTATACACTCCACATATCAATGCAACACTCAGCTCATACACATGTGTTATTCTATCTATTATAGATATCTACAATATTCTACAGTGTACAACAAGCCGCTATACTAAGCCCTGAACGCCCTGATTGCCCAAAACGGAATTTCTCCAAACTTATTCGAGGACAAATACTATTACATCTAGACAATAATCTAAGGTGACATCAATTTCTAGTGCCAAATAAGAAAATGTATGGCAGAAATAATGGAACTGTTCTCCCTATACTTTCAGTATTACGTAGCCTACAAACATACTATGATTTACAAGGTACTATAATTTAGTCGCAGCATCTACGGAGCGTTGAAAACTATCTACTGTTCACAGTTTCGAGATCCGAGAGCTACTATATACGTACAACGGCGTAGAGAGGATTTAGATACGTATTAAGTTGGCCTTGTTCCAGGATGGAGCCTGTTTGCAGTCTCGCGCGACGGTCATCTATTGTTCGAGAAAAATATGAACTCCATCGGGAGTAAAAAATAAAGAAGTTTCATTTAAATCGATGAAATAAACTGAAATAACATTGATGTTCATACAACAGTCACATTGATCTCGCTAAGACCTATTTCACTCATTATTATCAAACCTGTCAGCGACAGCGGCATTTTTAGTCAAAAAATATTATTGGCCATTTCACCTATCGTTATTGGACAGTATCGTTATTTGACAGTTGATTCGATTTTGTTTTTTTTTTTGTAATTTCCTTACAGTTAAAAAAGAAAGAAATATATGTATATGTTTAAACAAAATGATAATATTCTCAGTTTGTGTCAAGTTTGTTTCCGTAAATTACTTTTAACTATGTTTATTCTCAATTTATAGAAGTCTATATTTTTTTGTTTTGTATTCATAAACATCGGTTCATCGGCTTTTAGATTGTGCGTGAATTTTCAGTAAAAAAAGTATAACATTTAATTTAGTGTATCTGTGATGCGCCATTTAAGGCGCCGTCATCTTGTCATCGTTTCAAATATTTTCGAGATATCTCCATGGAATAAACAAAAAAAAAAAAAATTATAACTTAATCACTTACTTGTATAAGAAATAATAAAGTAAATACCAAAACAAACCTGTTATTTCGAAATCACAGTCATATTAAAATTCCATGTTGAAGAGAAAATATACTGGTGTGTTATTTTTCCGCTAAACTAGAATCGTTTTTCACTTACGACGTGACAAGTCCCTAAGCTCGTGAAAATTCGATTTCCGATGGCATATCTCGATGAGCCGTTCACGTAACAGCATATTTATTCATAAGTCGAGTGTAAACAGGACCTTTATCAGTTCCAGCCTCTGGAGCTTTTACATAATTGAACAGGTTTGTTCCTTTGCTGAGCACACAATGAGAGACAGAGGATTTCTCTGTCTGCTGTAATTTAGTCGATGCAAATGCTTCAAAATTAAAATGTGTTTTTTATGAAACTTAGAAGAAACGAAGGCGTTTGCAGCATTTTGCCAAAAGGTTTAATATAAATACCAAAAAACAATCCTATGATATAACGGTTTTACACTTCTTGCCGAGTTCCATTTCTACTGCACTAAGATCTTAATGGAATAGAGTGGAGCGCTTAATGCTAAGCCGGTTTGTTACTCGCCTAGAGACCTTAGTGAGAAAACAGATCAAAAATAACAGTTTTATAAGTGCTAATCTGGTAGAGCAAATCACATCACAGAAGCTCTGAAGATTATTGTCGATTTACGTAGATGCTTACCGAGTTGGAATGAGACTTTTCTTATTAAACTTGTGACGTGGCAGATATTTTATTAAACGAATCAAATCAAAGAGTAGCAAACGAGCATGCAAACCACCTGATGTTAATTAGTCGCAGCCCATAGACATCCACGTACAACCGCAAATAAGACCGAAATCCTATCTGAACTCGAACGTAGATACGTAGCTACTCCTGAGGACTAAGATAGTCGCCTCGCTTCAAAGTGTAGCCGGCAACCGTATCTCTCCAACCGAAACACATGTAATGCTTTACGGCGGATTATGAGAGCGGCGGTGGTACCTCCTCGTTGGAACTATAGGTCTCCCACCTTTTATTAAACTGGTGACGTGGCAGATATTTTATCTGATGGTAAATGTTATAATGTCATCGTTTTTAATGCGGTAATAAGCAGTGGTATAAATTTTACTTTACCTAGGGGTCCGGGGCTCAAATCCCCACTTGCGGTAACGGTGAAGGAAAACATCGGCAAGAAGCCGACAAACCTGCAATTCGACCAATTCTCAATTTTTTTTAAGTATACTAATTCACCCTTGTTAACGTAGTGGACTATGAGACTTATATGTTCCTCTAAAAGGCGCTCTGTATGTCTGTAACAGGATAGTGATTTGTTAATGATGATAATGAACGAACAGATGTAGTCAAATACCATAAAACATAAGCGGTCATCGGTAACACTTCATTTAACAAATCTTCAATGGAAATTCTCTTTAATTCCGTCATAGACTCAGGACAAGAAATTGGGTCTCGTACTTTTTAACACTTTCCCTGCGGCGTACAACTTTGCTGTGAATTACTTGACCGTAACGTGCTTGCGGCTTGTACAAACCTCTGTTGTACGTACAAATCTGTATGGATTACGGGCAAACAAAACTGTTGTGTTTACGTCGGCGTTTCAAGACGGGGCGTAAGTTATGCTTGCAAGACTCTATAAGCGTTCCTGGCTTGTAGAAGATCGTAAAAAAACTTTTTTTGATTTCAGTTTGCTAAAATTTCGCTCACAGGTTGGAGATGTAGTAGGAACCGTAGAGCAAATTCCTTTTTTTTACCTTTTAGACATTGTTGATCATTTAGGCAATTTGCTTCGCGCTTTAACATATGGATGA
Source organism: Phocides pigmalion okeechobee (assembly GCA_018251015.1). Taxonomy (NCBI): domain Eukaryota; kingdom Metazoa; phylum Arthropoda; class Insecta; order Lepidoptera; family Hesperiidae; genus Phocides; species Phocides pigmalion. The sequence continues at coordinate 7,854 of DWON01002336.1, forward strand.
AATTCGCAGGCGAATACAAATATTAGGAAAAGCATCCTGCAAATCATGCGCATAGATCTGTTGCAAGAGATACAAACTGCTAGTCTTTTCTATATTACGTAATAAAACTGGAGCTTACGTTTTTCAAACGCAGTGTTCCTGACAGAATTCAACGGTGCTTAAATCTCGCTCGTACTTTGGAACCAGATCTGCTCCATACTTTTGCAGTTCTTCAATTGACATTTTCAAAATATTAGTACTATTAAGAAAAGCAAAATTTAAATTCAGCATCGCAGCACAATCAAACTTCTTTTTAATTTCTTATATTATTAGATCAAATATCATTATTTTTTTAGAAAACAGTCGAGCTAGTGTTTGTAATTCAGCTGCACACATCTCATCCAAATGTTTTTTACGTTTCGGAATTCGGTTGGTTTGCAAAATAGGCTCCACACCAGTTTTTTCAGCAACTTCTCCAGCCTCGTTTCTCCAATATTCCATTGGATTTTGTCTTATTTTTCGCAAAGTTTTGTGCAAAACATCCATTAGTGCGACGGAACGGGCAAGGATAATATCTTCTTTTTTAATTTCTGTATTCACTCTATTGCTTTCGCGGAGAATATTCGCCTAAATGGTTAAATTAATAATAAATTTAAAATTATTTATAGCGATTAAGAAATGACCTGCCTCGTACTTAGTTTCTGGATTATGAGAAGTTTGCTTAACTTCTTCTAAGGCTTCCGCTACTTCTGGAAAATTATTTAATAGTACGTTCACATCAACATATTTCGCGAAACAACTTGTCTGACTACATCATTTTAATTTTGTTTTAACATATTTTTTTCATAATGGTCCAACTAGTAGTGGAGTCAACAAAAAAGCAATATACTTTTTGAATCAGTCCAAATATGTTAATAGCTTCCTAGCATGATGCGGCAGCATGAACGCCTACAAGATTTAAGGAGTGAGCCAAGCACGGTATGAACTCGGCCAGCTCATTCCTTTCTGCAATCCTGGCTTGTACTCCTTTATTGATGCGGGTCATATTAGACCCATCATCTTTTTGCCATTATGTCAATAATTTCATTCTATATCGTCTTTGATTAATATGATACTTATTTATTTAAGTGTTCTAATTGAAACTCAAGAGTAGAATTATGTTTGGCGAGCAGATAAATTAAGTTCAAGAAGTTACCTTGACTAGGCTGAAGACATGGTGTGACGAGTTTCGAGGGACCGGCGAAAAGATTGTATCTATCCACATACTGTCTGTATGTGGATAGATACAATACAGCATCCATAACAATACGCAGGATCTGTCTCCTTTTTTCTTTCTCCGAGTGAATTACTCGCTCAATGTCTTGATGAAATCATGTCAGGGTAACATGATTTCATTTGTTGCACTTGTGTTGTCCACTTGATCATACACTCTTTGTGCATTTGAGTTTCCTCGTGTTCGGTTGGTTACTCTCTCTTAAACTTTTTTTCAATTATTAAACCCTGTAGAATACAATACAGATGTGGCGGTAAAAGTAGGTTTCTGGTAAATCTTGCAACACGCCCAAAAAAAAACATTTTTGTCTTAGAATATATATATAAGCCAAAATCTTTTAACCCTTTTGGAATTAGCCAATGTTCGGAACCACATAGAATATGTTAAATATCTGTCATTACGTTCAGTAGATCTACATTCAATATTTTTGGGGTGGATTTCTGCTAATAATACAGCCTGATTGCTAAAGAAAGACCGTTGCTGGTCAGTAATTTTGCCACCTCTGGCCAATTGCCTGGGTCCGTCAAATCAAATCCGGTTTTTTGTGCTTCATCCGAATCTGAGTACTGAAATTTAGATACTTCGTATTCTGGTTTTGTTTTTTCAAATTGCTCAGGTTACTCCTCGCACATCGATAAAGATGGTGAAGTTTGCATTGTGAAATCAGACTGTGAAAAATCTTTGTTTGATCGGGCAAAGTGCGAAACGCATCGTCTGACTGAATATCAAATTCAGAAGTTGCAGGAGATACTGACGGGTCAGGGTCACCCCCTCTGCGAAGCCAAATTTTCATTTTCTCTGCACATTGTTTTCCCTGCAATTCCTTATATTGAGCCTTTTTCCTTTTGAGACGTACTGCCAAGATCTGCGATTCCTGTCGGCGAGTGGGCGCGTATTTTGAACCATGCCTACGCGCCTCGCGAATAATAATGTTCTTGTGTAGTGTTCAAAGTTAAGCAAATGAGGAGTTGTCCATTCGTTTGTAAAGTGTAAATTTGGCCCCAACTTGCCCTCGCCTAGATCCGGGCCTGCTTCGACTAACTTCATTATGACTTCATAACGCGAGCTGCTAATGTGTACTGGACACATTAACTCCCGTTGACCGCTAAAACGTTTGCGCTGAACAAACAGACTGACGGACCATCGGTAATGGCTCAATATGCTACAGGCAGGGATGTGCCTTATTTACATAAATAAGTACTATTCACACATACACAGTAGCCTTTTGTATGTGTATCTGTACCTATTTATGTTGACATCTTTTAAAGGTGGGAAAACTATGGCTCGGACGGAGAGGTACCAGTGCCGCCCTCATAATCCACCGTAAAGCATTACTTGTGTTTCGTTGGGGAGGTGCGGTTTTCGACTACATTTTGAAGCAAGGCGACCATCTTATTCTTCAAGAGTAGCAACGTATCTACGTTCGAGCTCAGATAGGATTTCGGTCGTGTTTGGGATTGTACGTGGATGTCTATGGGCTGCGATTACTTAACATCAGGTGGTTTGCATACTCGTTTGCTACTCTTCTCAAATATAAAAACACCTAATTAGACATCAATAGACAAAAAAGCACGAATATTATTAAAATTTTCAACCTAATGTTTCTCCTTTTTGGTTATATTTTCATTTGGTCGGAATTGATCTTGAGACGCTCTGATTTAATTACTAACTAAATATAAACAATATAATAGTAAGAGACATTTAATGATTTGTGGCGTGCTTGGTGGTATAGATAGTCACAACCCAATTATGATACGAATTCTAAGATAGTTTTGGAAAAGCAACATCGCCGTCTACATATGTATGTATATCTGCATGTTAATATCTTACTACTGTTCTGTTCTGCTCTTATCACTCAAGTGCGGACTTGCGTTCTGTTCTTTGTTTTGTTCTAAACAGGGAGCTCTTAACAACAAATGTACATCAAACTAGTTTGTAGCTTCCATTATAAAGAAAAGCCTTTATCGACCTCGAAGATTACAAACTATGTGTAAGTGAACTAACAGGTTGTAAGAAAAAAAAGTAATTTAGTAACAATGCCTCCACGATCGTCATATTCTAGAAAAAGTCCCTTTTGTAAACCCCGATATAATTTGCTAAATTCCAAATGGGAAAACATTTCAGCACCTACATTTATGTGTACAGGGGATTGTCTGGCGTTTATTGCTTCATTTAAAGGGTTTTAAAGGAGATAAGTGCTGTTACCGTGGACCTTATTAGGATATGTATACACAGAGGGACTGTAACGAGCCGACGCAGTTTGCTCTCGTGTGGGGTGTTTGACCTTTTATTTTTAATGTCGATGTGCTCTGTGACGCTTGATTTCCTTTTGGGACACGCAGCGACGTTGTGCGCTGTTTTATCCTAAAGTTGCTCTTTTGTTCTTTTTTATGATTGTTGCTTAATTTAGCTTTTTGTGCTTTGTACTTTGTTGTAACTTTTGGATATTGTTAACTGTCTAACAAAAAGATTGTCGATTGTTCGGATTCGTGTTTTTGCCAAAAAAAATCGAGAAGCAATCGGCGAGGCAACGTGCGAAGCAGACTGCATCATTTTTTATGCAAGAGGTTATCTTGGTTCTTAGAAGTAGCAATGCAGTAACCTCCGGCCTCCAATTGATGCTGCAGACAGAGTTATTATTACCAACTATATTATTGAGTTCAAAGTACTATATTTTTAATCTATGAGAGAGTTACAAACAAAAACTAGTAAAATCTAATCTTGAAATTATTCAGACAACAGATTAACAGATTTTCTTGAATAATAGCTAAACTATCTCACTACTAAACTGACTCAAACGGTTCAACCTTTTAAAACTTACGATACCACATACAAAAACAAATACATACCTTAAATTTATATCAATATTCTTTTAGAGTGTGGGGTTAAAAATGACGTTTTCCAGTAATTACACGTCACCTTGTAGTGACTTTTACTTCGTTTCAAATACTACAGAACAAAGCTTGCGTGTCGATTCTATTCCTTGCTATTTCTGGATGGCCTTGGATCGATCGTTTTACCGAATATCATAGTTGAACACTAGGTTTCTATAAATGCTACTTACGACGGACGTAAGCATAAAAGCTTACATAAGGTATAGATTTTCTTTTCCGCTGGAAAGATAGAGAGAACTATGGATGTTCCACTTTGCTGGGATTACGTGTTTGCTCTGCTTGACTTTGAAATCTTCGGTCCGTAGGGTCTGAGTGCCAAAAAATTTTTCAAGCAATAGTCTCACGTTTGATCGATGCTACTGGTGACAAAAGGTTGGTTCGTATCTCGCGTGAAGAATTGCAATCGCTTGTCAGCGCGCGAATGCGGCTAACGTTCTTGACACAGACTGCCTTTGCGTTGTTTGATTTGTATTATTCTCATGTAACTAAATTCACACGAAAACGATTGAATAGTAAATAAGTAGAAAATGTATATGCACAAGTACAATTAGTAATTCCTTCTACTATAATGCTACTACATTGTAGCCATGGAATATATCGAATTCCGTACATTGCATGTACAATTATTAACGTGGCTATTTCTTATTACAACAAATATTATTTAGAATTGTCGGGTATCTATTCCTTCATTAAATTTTTTGTTTTACAATGAAAATAAATACAAATCCTTCATAACAAGTACGGAACTAAATATGAAACGATTGAACAGTTTGTAAGCGTTAAAAACATATAAATTCGCAGAAAGGCTTATAACTAAAGTCATAAATGCGTTGTTAGTGATATAATGAGCGGTAATAACCCGTTTGTTTGGTGCTGACACCTTGGCATATGGGCTTGGAAGCTCTAGTTCTACATTCCATTATGAGTGTTAGTGTTTGGAGACTGGTCCTAACCCTTGCCCGCTGGATGGGTGCCAAACGACCCCAGCTTAACGCCAATGTAGCAGCCTCCGGGCGTGACGAATGTACGAGAACTCCGGCCAACAGCACCACGTCCCAATTGCAACTTTAAAATCGACCTATTTTCGTCAAGTGCTATCTCATCGCACGGATTTTTCTGTTCTGAAATGCTTTCTCTTGTTTATTTGCTACTGTTTTTCGTACACTAGATTGCTTGAAAATCCCATACTTTTCCTGTTTTATAGTAACAAGATACAAAGGCACTGAAAGGCTTAGGTATGTTAACTATGATATATGTATATACTTAATCCATTGAGTCCGAGTGCCCACGTTTGATTCACGCTGCCGGTGACCAGAGATCTGGTTGATATCTCGGGCAGAGAATTGCGATCGCTATTCAACGTGGGAATGCGGCTAGTGTTCTTGATATCATGCCGAATGGGCACGGACTTCCTTTAGATTGCTTAGGTTAGGCGTTTTTTATTCGTTTTAAGGTTTTTATTATTGTAATTAACATATAAATAAGAAAAATCAAAATAAATAAATTCAATACTATAATATCTAATTTAGATACTACTGTAAAATTATTGTGTAAAATGAAATCTGCAACTAACTATCTGTGGTATAGAAGACTTAAATACATCTAGACACTTAAAATAGATTAAAATACCTTATTCAAATTCAAAATTCAAAATCGTTTATTTCGGAAACTTTTACATGATACTTTTACATAATACTTAAAGATATAAATACATTGCCTTTCCAATTACATGTAGTTATAGCAAAAACACAGTGGCTGAAGACATCATAGTAGGCATATTTAAAATGAAATCATAATAAATTGCTTAGTATTTGACCATTATATCCAAGCATTATTCCTGTTATACAAAATTGAAGCATACAAAAACCTAGTAACATCTGCTCGCTTTGTATAATAGCGATAAATGTAGGAGAGTCATAAGATGTATGGATTATTTGTCCCTCATGCGCTGTATAGTCACAAAGCCTTAGCGTACAAAATAGCGATCATTAGTTCTGGCGCCAGATATCCTGAGTTAGTCTGCAGTTGTAAAGTATAGAAGTATTTTGTATAAGTGAATGGTAAAACGTAAAGCTTTGAATCATTTGTGATTATCTAATCTGTGTTATGAAATAGAAACAATGTTTGAAGGCGCACAGTTTTATAATAATTTACCGAACGAAGTTAAGAATGTTAAATCCATCCAATAATTTAATAATAAATTAAAGGTATATATCAGTACCGCACACCCAACGACGTCGACATAATTTGTGCGTATGTTTTATGTGTAAACTTTCTCATTTAAGTGAGCAATGTAATGTTCTTTTAAGAAAATAAATATCTTTAACCTTATATAAGATTTTAAGATAATATCATCGCGGAATTTTTACATTTTATTATTTATCAGGTAAATATTGGCAATTAAAAAGCGCTATTCGTGAGGAGCCGTTATAAATAAAAATGTAGTGTTATGTTCGTTTTTATCATAATCATCCATAAACAAAAACAAATGTATGTATCTGACAGGAGTGTTGAAATACAAGCATTTTTTCAAGCCTATATAATTTATATGTTATTAAAATCAAAATGTATCAAATTTTAACTTTTTATTGTCCGTCTGTTTGTCCAATCATGTTTAATCGATTCGGTCGATATTCAGAGATAATAATAAATTCCAATTGCACCTCACCAATAAAAACAAAAAGGGTTTACGAATGGGTAACGGACGATTATCGTGCCCTCCGAATCAGAGAAGAACTACGAAGGGAGGACCTACGACATATTAAACATCTCCAGCATGATAGGTGTTAGGGTTGAATAAATTCATAGACTATTCTCAGCTTCTTAGCTGGAAGAGCGCCAAGTGACCTCAGCTTGACGCTTCTGTAGTATAGGAACCCCGAACCGTGATGTATGCCTTAGGATTCAAGCCAAGAGTACAACGATTTGCTTTTAATGTTTAACTTATTTGTAGCATTTTTATTTCTGGGAAATGCTACAATCTTTCCGTTACATTCTGTTACATTTTACTGACGTTATTTATTGACTAAAACGCGTTGCCCAAGTTATTTTTTAGAAGAGTTAGTATTTTTTAAATCCAGTATACTTGACAGGATTTAATTAACCGACAAGTAGAAATTAAATTGACCAAAAAAATTATTAAGTATCAACTTAGAAACCTTCGTGGGCTCATATAAAATAATTTTGCTACAGATCAATACATGATCAAATGCATAGTTTACGATCCTATAAAGGACATACAGACAAACATTCATTTTTATATATTAAGATTAAAGAAAATAATTAATTCATTGTCTCAAAACAGTAGCAACTATGTACATAAGGACATATTTACGAAATGTTAAATATAAGTGTTATAGAAGCAATACCGAATTTTTTAAATACAAATATATAACTTAGAACAATTTTCTTAAAAAAATATCTAATTGATCTAACGCCAAAATTATATATTATAGTAACAATATATATAAAAGATATATGGATATGTTTACAAATTTCCATTACCTGCGAGAATCACTTAACATTTGATAAACTTCATAATCATTTGCTGCAAATTAAAAAACTCATTTTCAATTTATTCAAGTTTCCAAAGCATTCCTAAAAGTGTTAAATGAGGTCTCTTCTTTGATCTATTTAGCTTTGAGTGATTTTATTTCGAAAATGGGCCATGCCTACCTGTTGGGCCGGTGCCAAATCACTGCAACTTGAAGCTATTATTGCATGGCTCGTGTGACGAATAAACTGGGCCTCCTTTACACTGCGTTGCAGTATACACGTGCCAGATTACTGTGTAGGTGTAGCATGAGTTGAATTTTTCAGCGCAGAGGTGAGATATTCTTTTCGTTGTCGTAATTCAAGCGCGCAGCTACTTGATTTACGTAGTTAAACGATTAGTAAAGTTAAGCAATATGAAGCAAGTTGCCGCAAGTTGGATGGGTGACCGCTTTAGTAAAATTCGTGCGATCGATTGATAATAGCTGTTAAACCTTGGGCGATTTGGAAACTACAACAGACGACGCTAAATGCAATCCGTTATAGTGAAGCTTGGTCGGAGATTTTTGTTGAAAGTATATATGCTTAGCGGAGGCACATAAAATTGAGATATACGCAATAAGTTACGCGTTAAATGAAGATAAAGAAAAATAAATATTATATTTATGGCTGGATTTAGGAAGGGTACCCGCTCGTTCAGTCCAATTAACATAAAGATCCTACATGCTCATTTGTATAAACACTCTAGCCTGCCTTAAGCTTTTGTTGCTGAGATATATTATGACTCCTTATTCCTCTTTAAACTACTTGTAGACACAATAAAGACATACAGGAGTACGCTTCAAACATCCCCTTATTGTAGTGGGAACTAAAAACAAATAAATTATTTACTTACTTGTCTATTTGGATATTTCGTACACTAAGACTTGCTAATTAATAAATTAAACAGGGTTTGTTGACACGTACTTTCGTATGCGGTCCATGTTTAGAAACAAACTTTTGCGGTTGTAAATAAATCCTTCCAACGGGGTCCACAACAGATGGTTGCCCGACGAGGCGCCCCGTGACGTGATATGTAACCCAAAACCGGGGTATGGTATAATTAGCGTACGATTTTTGCAAGGGAAAATGTGTTTTTATGTTATAAAATCTATTCACGTCCTGACCAGTATCCATATCCGATCCCAAAATTGGAAACGAGTTCCAAAGTGGGAGTTAAAAAGGTTCGAAACAAAATTTTGTTTAGTAAACTTTACATTTCATTCGGAACATGATGGAAAACTCCCAAACGTGTAGCTTTTCTCGCGATTTTTCCGTTTACCGTTCTATCAAGATATAGTATTTTTTAAAACTGTGAAAATAGTATATTTTATGGAGTCATATCCGAAAATATTGTATACTAGCTGTGACCTCGACTTCGTCAGTCATGATTGGATTAAATTGACATAACTTCTTTATTTTTTAACCGATTTCAATGAACAAAACACTAAATGTTAAGTGAAACCCATCGCAATATAATCCTACAAACTGCATTAAAATCGGACAAGCCGCCTGATATTAGCGTGCACAAACATACAGATGTACAGACATACAGATATATAAACAAGCAGACATAATCAAAATACATTGTTTTGAGTTCTCTTGCGTATATAAAGGCCTCCCTTTATGAATTTTTATATATATATCCCATGTACAGACAGCGATCAGTTACAGTTTTATTATATGTATAAATAAAACCGAAATAACTAATAACTAATTGTCTGTTGCTATTATAACGTGCAGAATATCGTATATTTACTGCTAAATTTATTCACAAAATCAACTCAAGACAATGGTTAGAGAACAATGTTATGAAGACAGCATGATAGTTCTGAAATACGGTAATGAGCTTTTGCGTAGAACTTACGCTATAATACTTCAGAACACACACTGTAGTTTCAATTTAAGACCTTGTTTTCCGTAACCGAGAATATTGTCCCAGTCATATGAAATATACGTGGAAACTAACCACACAGAAATTGAGTTTGAAACGAGATGTAAGGTAAACACGGATTTAATCCGAGAACAGTAGCTGTATTAAAATATTCCTGCAGAGCCTGTTGCTAGGCCGTCTGACACATTACGATTAACGACAGATGGTCTATTTCTTTAATATCAAAGTCATTGCAAAGTAAAAGGCGCAAGTCCTGTCCGAGCGAAAAATTTGCCAAACGAATCATCGCTGAGCATAAAAATCATAAATCAACAAAAACAACAATTAGTGTACATTTTTGGCTGAGTGTCGCTTCTTGCATGTATCCAGTTCAAAATTTAGGAAGGAATTTAGGAAGACACGGAAACTGGATGGTCGGGCAGAATCAGCTACTGTGAGTACACCACGCATGTATTGGGCACTCACCAAATCCTTCATGTCTGTTGTCGCCTTAAGTTCAATAACGTTGAAAATTTTAATCTGTATACATGTGTATGTAAGTCGCTAAAAATCTAGTAGCGAGTCTACTAGACTGAAGAAGTAGAAATGACCATTCTGACATTTCCACTTTCAAACATTGGTGTAAAAGGAAAATGACGTCAGAAATTATTCTTTTCTTTTTGTAAATATATAAATCTGTCAAATTCGTAGACATTCTACTCGTATGAAGAAGTAGTTATCAACTACTAGAGTTTTGCTCTGCTATGGCTTCATGAAAGTTAGAGCGGATAGCTAAATTATACTGTTAAAATTTTACTCGTGGGAGGACTTTCCTCCTAGAATATTTTGATAACTAATAGTGGATTCAAGCACTATTAAAAAGATTGCGAATTCTGCAAAAAGTTATTTTCAGGCCTTTTTAAAGAACGCTATATTATACACTGTGTGAATACACATACCCCAAAGCCTATAGATAAAATCGCTAGTAGTTACTTGTTTGCGGTGGACCAATTTATCCAAAGTGGGGGATGATGTTTGGCGAACCAGTTCCTCGCAAAACTGCCGAGAATTAGGTCGAGGGATGGCCCAATTTTATACCAATGAGCGGTTTGACTTTATATTGATTTGGGTTACATTGAAATGAATTGCAGGCCTTAAATACTGGCCGAGAAATAATTGTGAAGATTTATCAATATATTTGGCACGAGTAGAGCGGAACGTATGTTATTCGTTATAAATGATGGGTATATCCATTTGGAAAGCGACAGTGGCCTACATCATTTATTGTAATCCGTAGATAGGTGCAAAAATTTCCCAGATTAGCCCGTGTAGATAGGCAAAAAAATTAATAACGATTTCTTTATACCTACATAAACACTTACATGGAAAAAGGCACTGATGTTGTGTCATGTGACAATTCGTAAATGCAGGCATATATTTCGATTCTATTTACTAATAAAGGTTAGAATAGACAAGAATTCTACGTTTGTAGGAAAAAATGGCAAAAGGCGATCTTTTTTATGTGAGAAGAGTAGTAAACGAGCATGCAAACAACCTGATGTTAAGTAGTCGTAACCCATAGACATCCACGCACAACCACAAACACGACTGAAATCCTATCTGAGCTCGAACGTAGATACGTTACTACTCCTGAAGATTAAGATGGTCGCCTCTCTTCAAAAGCGTAGCTGGCAACCGCACCTCTGCAACCCAAACAAAAGTAATATTTTACAGCGGAATATGAGAGCAACGGTGGTACCTCTCCGGTCGAACTATAGTTCTGCCATCTCATAAAACCTAATACTTACTATCGTTTATGACCGTTACCATTTTTTTTTTATAAATAAGAGGTATAACTGTTAGGACTGAATTATCTATTTGTCATTCATGTGAGACAGGCAAGATAAGCGGTAGGAATAAATCAAATTGTTCCTTTACAAATATAATTTCCGGATTAAGAACATGTTAAATCAAAAGATCAAATCGTGTTCCGACATCAAAGGTTGTTTTCTTATAAATTTGTTATGTTACAAAGAGAAGCGACAGCCCTTTGAGTATCATGTCACATCCCATTTAACATAACGATGGCTCCATGGGTATAAGGAAATATTAAAGTTACTTTTACTCATACTTAAACAAAATGTAGAGACCGTTTTATCTCAACGACTACATTTAATAGATTTTTCTATTCTTAACATTGTGCGTTTTAAGTTGAAGTATTTTTTTTACGTTACTGATTTATTACGTGTTGTTTGGTAACTTTTCACTAATAATAATAATTAAAAATCTAAAATTACCTAAAACTAATTAGAATAAAAGCTTAACTTAGTCTCATTTTTTTACTTTAATGCATTCATTTTCAATTTAGTTAACAGAACGGGTGCAAAACCCTTACTTTTAAAGCGACAAAAAAACTAAATAATTTTGGTTTCACTTACCTAACGTACTCTCCATTTTTCCTAATGAACCCATTTTGCTTAATGCACATTTTCGTAAAAAGTAGTCTACTTATACTTATGAAACAAGTAGTAACCGTATGGCTAATAGTAATCGAATAACAAAAAGAAAAAAAACGTATTTTTATTTTTACGGCTATATGGTTTGAACGTGTGAAAAACGCCATTTTTTTAGTAATATTTATTATCTGTTGAATCAGATATTTTTTCTTTCGTCTCAAAGTCACTTAAGAGCTGTAGTTTTATACACAAGATTCGATATAAATATGTTTTCCGCAGCACCCGTTTCATACGATAAGTGAATTTCATTCGGAGAGCTCTAAGGAAACGTTACGAAAACTGAATTTACAATGCGGGGAATGTTGCACTCCGCTCGCAATGAAATCTTGAAGCACAATGTGTTGCATTTCTTTCTCCTAACTGATTTATTTACGCATATATCTGTTTTTACTCTGATATAAACCATTTACTATTTTTAATAAAATTGTCACATCTACATATATTTCGAGTAGAGATTGGTATCTCTACTCGAAATGAAGCAAGTCTTTTGTTTCGGCTTGATGGGTGATGTTGACGTTTACTTAAGCGAGGCGATGTCAGTCCTCAGGAGCAGCAACGCGTCTATGAATGACGTCTTACATCTAAGACTATTTAACGTCAGATGGCCTGCACGCTCGTTTGTTATTTTTGCAACATAAAAATTGTAAGAAGACAGTGTGACGTTCTGAACCTGGATTTTACAAGAGACGATTTTTAAACTTTCGATCGATTCTAAGTTATAAATATGGCACAGAACACTGTTCGAAAGTGCTTTATTCAACTAATATTGCAACAATTCATGTTAAGGTATTGTTAGTTTTCTAACAAACTAAACGAAGTATTGAAGTTGGAGAAACGAATGAAAAATATATCTCGAAATGTCACATTATTGTCGCAAATGGACAATAGTGAAATGACTTTACAAATATGGGTAAGAGTACTCACGAAACCTTCAGTGGTAACAGCATAAGCTTGTCTGAAATACTCCTAACAATTATTATTTTTTTTTTTTATTGTGATAGAGTAAGAAACGGGCATGCAGGCCACCTGATGTTAAGTGGTCACTGCAGCCCATGG
>DWON01002337.1:0-20972 GCA_018251015.1 Phocides pigmalion okeechobee
CATGTAAATATGAGTACTCGTGAAAGTGGAGTGGCTTATGGCTAATAAAGCGATTTTGCGGAGTGCTTATTGCCATCACCACGCTGCTCTCGTTATAATAATTATGTCATTACCGACAAACGTTGTTGTGCTAACTAGAATTAGTTTTATAAACGCTACCCGATAAACACCAGGCTTTTTTATAAAAATTGCACTAAAATGTACTAGACCATTTATAAAAATTATACGAGTATTTAAATATACACTAAACTTTTCACAACAATGAAATTGAATTGTCTGTAGACGTTTCACAGTATACGGATAGTTTAATTTCAGTTCAATTATTGAAAGATAATTTTGGATAATTATTCTGGATCGTAGTGTTTGTAATAGTTTTTAAAAGGAGTATAGATGATGTATATACGTATGCATGGTATCATGGTGATGCATGTAAACCTAGTGTGGTATTATCGTTGTAGATTGTAATGTATTTTTCTCATTACTCTGAGAACTATAGTTCCCCATCTCTAAATTGTAATTGTTGTATATATTTATTTTCCAATAGTTATACAAAAAAACACCTACAGCATTCACTCTAAACGTAGTGGCCTGTAGATTGATTTTTCAAAGAGCTCTCATTGCCACAGCCGCAATGAACCCGCTATCATTACGGTAATGACAAACATTGTTTTAATTAACAATTAGCCATAAATATCCTAATTAAACTTTATATCACGTAGACATTTGTTCATGACATATTATTGACCGAGTGACTGATCCTATTAATATTCTGTTTATATATATAGTTTATATGCTATTTTAAATATTCTTTGACCTTAATTAAATTGAAGACACTATTTTTAAATCTACTTTCATTCAAAATACTAATACTGACTTATTCATTCCTTTTTATTCATTTCCATTTCAATAGCTAAGTATTTTAACTAATGAGAGCTGAAATCTGGAAATCTGGAATCTGGAATTCTGGAAATCTTTAACATTGTGGTTTATTACGTTTAACTGTATTAACCTCTTAGGAATATAGTTCTATGAAACTTTATTTAGGTTGGTTTTTAGTCAAGTTTAGTCTTTATGAACCTACAAAACGATTTTTGAGTATAATAATTTATTTCGAGTTGTTTCGAGAATAATGTGTCGTAACAAACATGTTTGTTAGAAAAAATCTGACGTAAATCTCATTTACAAAACCAACAATACCACCTTTTACTGCTTCATTTCACTGACGAGAAACAGATTTAACGTTTTCAATTTAAATGGAAACAATCAATAAGCAGAGCTTATCGCTTTTTATTCGAACGAGATAAATGCGATGTGTTTTAAATCAGCTGGCAGTACAAATTGTTCTATTGTTATTGCAGGAACAACGGTGACAAACGACTGATACCCTTGTTTTTATGTATCCTCTTACACCTTGTGCTTAGTTATCTTTAAAAGGTAACATAGGATTATTTGATGTTTTAACGAATTTATTTCATGCGTTGCGGTAGGCACTCTTTAGAGTAATTTATAAGGAAAATAAATGTTTTGTTGTCTCAATTTTACGGTCGTTTCATGTTTGAAATGTATGTTATGATGTTGAAATTGTTATTTTATCGTCATCAACACATTGTTATTCTTCTATTGTACGGTATCAGAATCAAAAGGGTTACCAGATTACTTTTCATAACTTTTAAAACATAATGAGAAACAATCATTTTTTTATTCTATCGATGTTAACGCATGGCATAAAGTATTAACTTTAATTAATAGTTATATGACTTTAAATTTGAGACTAGCTGTCGATAAACATTAATCTTCATCATAAAAAGGCCAAAATCTGATAAAAATTTATCATTGATTAACAACTTCTTATGTTAATCGTTCTTTATTTTATCGATACTTTCTAAGAATCTTTATATTTCTTTAGAAATAACAATCTAAATGTTTTTACTTATGCACGCTTAAGATAAATTTCAAACTAATCTAAAATTGAAACAATACGAATCATGTGGCATAAGGCAATCGTGCCTTTCATTTATTTTCAATACCCCTCTAATCGAGAAAAGCCATTTGTAACGGAATAGATATAAATTGGTGGTTGCAGCAAATATGAATCATTCGAACAGTTTTGTATCAGCTCAGTGGTTCTCCGCTAGTATTCCCAAGAGTTCGATTTACGTGGGACGTCCGTGTTTTTTTAACAACTTTTACTTTCATCAATAAATTAAACTCATTTTATTTGGAACACACACTTTTAGAACTATTAAATCACGCCTTCTACTTCAAATAAAGAGAGATTTAAATTATCTGTCTTATTAAAACACGCTATAATTTTGCTAAGGAAAGGAATTCGCCAGTCACCCATATAGTGGTTGGATAGAAGCATAACTGACGAAATACAATTTAAGTTTTTTGTTATTAGGTGCCAAGCTTATATGATGATGATATATATATATAACGGCATATAAGTATTCGCAAATTACTTTTTTTGTTAAGGAATAAATATAATCAGTATTTTCTCTTGCGATCAATTGACTGTGCAATTTTCCGGAAAAAAAGCGAAAGTAAATTTATTCACTTAAGAATCACGGACAGTTGGTTCCAAAGGATAGAATGCATAATTTAATCGTACGAGTAACATCTGTCGCAACGTTTCAGCCATTTAACCTATTTTTTTATGTTTCTTAAGTATGTACTTTTTTGCATCCCACAATATCTCCGAGAGGATCTGGAGACTCTAGCTACCTCGAATCGTATAGCCCTATCAATTGCGTACATGTGATTTCACTCAATTTTTGAAACTGACGCGCCCTTCCCCTTCGTAGGGGTGAACGCATTACAGTCCTCACAGATTACGCAATAATATTTTGGCTTACTTTTCTATTTTATGTCATTTGGACAATTAATTAAAATTCTATCAAATATATTTACCCATATATTTTTGATAATTTAATAGCAAAAATAGTGATAACTATTTCAAAATTAATATTATACCTATTTGTTAATGAGTGTCTGATTAAAACGTTCACGAAATGTAATGTTTTTATGCTAATGAATTTCATTTATGCAATAATTAAAACTTACAATTAATTAAACTGTTTGTAATGTTTTCATAAAGGACTTCATTTAAATATGATCTTATTTGGTTAAATATTTAAATTATGTATTTTACGTAGTTACAACAACAGATAGAGAATAATAAGTAAACGTATTAATTTTAAAAGGGAATTAAGCCGTCGCATTACTCGTAAATCTTCACTATCTCTGTTTTAACAGCGTGCTCTGTACAAAAGACCGTCGGGCAAGTATCAACACGGCAGCGTTCGGTCCCCACAGAAGTAATATATTTTCAATTTTCAACGTTTCCCACTATGGGTTTCGACTTTTACCAGAATTTATGTCCAGCCGAAATGTAGCATCGCTTTTGTATGCATTTCTTTCCGCAATTTCATGATTGAAAGTTTATTTCTATTTCAAACAGCATAAAAACTTTACTGCTACGTAACAAGTTCCTTCCCGAAATTAAAAAAATGACTTCTTTAAATTTATTTTAAAATGTAAAACCAGCTCGTGAAAATATATTTCTTAGGGCCAGGAAACATTTTCGTATGCCGTTGCCAATGTCATTTGAATCCACTTTTATCGGACATTGAATGGGCCGAGAACGATGCGGCGTCAAACAGGATGTGGTCTCCCATTTTATATAACACTTTACGCGCAGTAAACCCATCCTATGTATACTTTAAACCGAAAATTTGCAAAATGATGATAAAACGACTATGCTTCTCGCCCTGAAGCGCGATAAAACGTGTGAAGGGTCAAAACGGTCGCCGATACATCATAAAATTATATGAAAGTCAGGAGCAGGAAAGCGAGAGGTGAACAGGGCACGGCGAATTTATTGCGGTCTGCTTTCGATACCTATTGTGAAAAGCTCGTTTTATAACTTTTTAAAATTATTTTATGAAAATAATTCGACTTATCGCTCCATCGCGTTCCCGTTCGCTATTCGGGTGGAACGTACGTAATATTAAAATAAAAAGTAGTAACACGAAAATATAACATTTTGTTGAATTTTAATTTAAAATGTTTGTTGTGATAGAGCACGTTACCACGTAGAAATGCGATTGGATGCGAGCTGTAACGGAGTCGTTCAGTTAAAAATTTCTTCAACGTCGGGGAAAAATCTGCTCTCGTCTTACGGCATCATTTGGATTCAGTACCCGTGAAATTTGTCGCGGTTGCTGGCGTGAAGTTACTGAAGATGCATCTGTACTTCAGATGAAAGTTTTGGAACGTCGTATTAAAGTGTCCTTTATATAAAGGTTGTAAAAAGTTTGTATAGTATGTTTTATTTATAAAACAAATGTAACTTGTTGGGATCTGTTGCGTCTGGCTGGAGGCCAAGTATCATGCTGAGATCAGTTAGAAGGAAGGCTTAAGGATTATAGTTGCCATGGGAGACGAGTGCCAAGATAACTCCAGACTCGGAATGGACAGAGACGTGTTAACGTACGACTATTACACGTTGTTAAGTGAAATTTTCCTGCCAATTCCAACAGATTTTAAACAAATGGAATGGGCAACAATTTTATTTCCATTTGCATATTTATATCGTATGCAAAGTGACGGAATATTGCTATGTTATTTAAAATACAGTTGCAATATTTATTTCGTTACAAATGACTATCTGATATGAATTTTTGAGATAGTCTGAGAGAGGATTGAGTATCCATCCAGTCTCGATATGTCTTTATACAAACCTGATATTTCTTTAACAAATTGTTACTAAAGAAAAAATCCTTTTAATTGCCCTAAGCTCAACATTCTAGTATTTATTTATTATTGCTGTTGCAAATGAAAAAGTTAAACTAGTTATGCGTTATATGACTACTTACGTATAAAACCCAGTCTTTGGGGCTGTGAGCGTTAGTGCCGCATACGTAGAGCCGACCGCCATCACCCATCGGCTGGATCACTCGAACGTGATTGCGGCAATCGAAGTGCTGTGAAAGAAAATATTGTATAAATAACTATTTAATAACTTTTGATAGTTTAGTGGTAAAATTCCGGCTTATCACACGGGGAGGCTGGTTTCGAATCCTGGACTCTGGTTATGAGCGTGTTAGCAATGAATTATCAATTCCATTAACGGTTCTGGAAACACCGTGTAAATCGCGTCGCGTAGGTGTAGTGGGCTATGGTCGGAAACGTCTCTTTCTAAGAGTAGACTCAAATCCTGCATCGAGACAGCTGGGATGGATAATAAAGCTAAAAAGTCATCAATGTCAACCCATTTAATGATAGGAAAGTTTGATTGGCAGTCGACTTCTAAAGGCTAATTGATGGATAAAACGAAGATGTATTATATCTTACATTGAATTTTGACAGCGGAAACCGCTTTACAAGCTCGACCAGTATTAAACTAGTATAGCGGAAAACTATAAAATGGAAATTGTGACAGATATGTGAGGATAGGAAGGGGGAAAAGGTTACGTCGGTCAAAGTCATCGATAGTGAGCGGGGTGAAAAATGTTGATGGAACACGAACACACCTCCAATTCACAATAGAACTGGATGTTGGAAATATCTATTATGTTGCAAGCTTCTTGTTTTTGCTAAAGAACCATGTCACACTCAGCATTTTTTTTATATCAACACATATTTTGTACAGAATTAAGATATATTGTGTGTAAAGTTACGTTTAATTGAACAAGTTAAAATAAGCGTCATGAGCATGATTGTTTTGTTATCTATTCGTACGTGTTTTTGTGAGACCTAATTATTTTCCATCGCCATCTCCATGTTGTTTTCATTAAATTATAAATTAACGAAATATACCCACAATTGCAGTTTATATTAAATTTTAGGACAAATTATTAAATTAAGTGTACTCATTTGACCGTAGGCTAAATCTGTTGATTGATAATCGCGTTTTCAATCATCATTAAAGCGTCTTTGATAGTTGTTAATAGACGATTTGTAATCAGGTTATCGAGCGGAGCGACCTTAATCGGGATCAAAATACACCTAACCTGATTGTGTTCAATGCTAAACCATAACTCAGTTAGTTGGAGGGTCGTTCAAATACGATTCGCTTGAACCACAGTAAGGGCTAATTACGCCCGGTAATTCATTCACTCCGCAAGAACTTTCCGATAAAAATTGGTTATACCAATGAATAGTTCGTTAGCGTAAACAATACTTAAAACAACTACGATATACGAAGAATGGAAGAAATCTATTCAGTACGTAGCGTAAATTTTATCGGAATAATAGTCATTCGCTGAAGTGCGTGGATATGTATGGGTGCTTGCAGCCTGTGATTATGCAAATTTGCGTCCAACATAAATATTGAACGGGACATTAATATTCCGAACGACAGGAATATGCGTTGCTCGTTTTAGTGAATAAAACGATGCTTGAAATGAACGATTCCACTACATTTCTGTTCATTAGCGTTCAATCTTTCGTAAATGTCGCGCTTAATCGAATGTCACCTGTGTTACTTATACATTACACAATTACACAAATACATTAAATCCATCACGGATTAATCAGATAAGATAATTTAGCTTTACGGTTCAGTCATGATTACATGTTATTGTTTTCATGAAACCCTATTTAGATCCAGTATTATTGAATGGAATGGAACTTGATTTCATTACATAGTTTTCATAAAAAAAGTCGTATGTCATTAAAATTCACTGTTTTCTTCATTTTAGTAATAAAATACTGATATGATTGATTACTGATTTTATATGTAACGTAAAGGATTATTTATATTTTATACTAAGTACCACGTGGTTTGAGATATAGTAAAACTTTTTATAAAGGCGTTAAATATATTGCTTTTTAATATGAAATGTAGAAATCGAACAATTTTATTGCAGTAATCCCTGTTGGAACATTCGCTGGCTGGTTATGAATATCAATTTATTTTCTGTAAAAATAAAGTGAACAAATAAAAATGGAAATGGATGTAGAATGAAGTTATCAATATAAAAATAAATTGGAGTGACATTTTCGAAGTACGAAGTAGAGCGTGGTGAATGTTTATAGATTGGTACGTGGCGGCTGCGGTCTCGGCAGAGATTGAAACTAATTTTCTCTACGTCACGACGAGAGCCGTCCAGGCACACGACTATTGTGCGGATATTCTGTCAGATTTCGAAATTTACAAAATGCGAATCGAAAAGGGGAATCGCAAAATGCTTTCGCTTTAAAGAATGCCATAGATTCAACTAAAGGAAGAATGTAAACAAACATGTGTACACGTTTTTTACTGTATGTAAGCCGTTTTGGGATCGCGAATAGTATATTAAGAGCTTATGTTAATGATTGAAACAAGCTTTTGTTTGCAAATATTTCGTTTTAATAAAAGAAAGCTATTCTCACTATATTGGTTAACGAATTCCGAAGTAAATTCTAACTGGTAGTTTTCCGCTTACTAGGCGCGTGAAAATAAACAATTAGAGCGAGTTCTTTGTTTCCTCGTAAAAACTTTTGCCACAGTTTCTTTGGTTGAGCGGAGGTAACTTTCCGGGAGATTGTTCTAAAGTAATTATCGGATTAATATACTTGGAGCGTTCTGTTGTACTGACGTGAACGCAGAACTGTTTTGCGCTCAGAAACAATCAGAATAAAGCTAGAGAACAATCAGGCTCACGTCTAAGTTTCTTTTAACGGCACTTAGCCGGCGCTCTCGCATAACTTCACGCCGAAGTAATGCTTTCGATTGGTCCATTTCGTTAATTATTCGCCACTTTGTACGTAAGTAGATTTACGGCCGGCTTTACTTTTCCCGCGTTTTCCAATGAGTGCTTTTTTCTAAAAGGCACTGAATTTCTTTTAACGATTATGTAGGTACACATTGTACTTACATTTAAATATGTTATTTATGTTTTGCAATAATATTCGTAATGATCTATTGAAAGTGTAATTCATACGTTTATTTCGTACGTTGATGTTACAGAATAGAAATTCACCTCATAGAATCTATTTGCAGATTTTTTATTGTAACATAGATGAAATTTCAATGGATACTTATTATTTACGACAAAATTTAATTAAATACAGGAGTTAAATTAAATTGTTTATGGGAAATAATATTGAGAAATTGAGATAAATAAGTAATTTTAGTAAAATTAGAATTGTAGTCGACAGCAGCCGTACCATAAATTCTTATTAGTAGGTACATATCTGATATCGTATGATTTACTTAGTAATTTTTCTTAATGGCGTCACAAAGAGCAGTGAGAAAAAACAACAAGGCGAACGTCGGCTCAGTAGTCGCCTTACGGAATTTTGCCGATGGCATTTTTCCAGCCCTTTTCATGTTACGACATCGGTTTTGAGAAAGGAAAACTCGTCGACAGCGAGAAACTTTGATTATAGCTTTCATGAGTAGCCGTTCCTTCCACGATCGAGGTGATAGACTCGGATATATTTCTTTTTTATGGCCCTCTTTGATACTAATAAAACAAATTTACTTTTTTCTCTATCGGACTAGTTGAGTGGGTAGCATGTGGTCTATTGCTTTTGTTCGCCAATTGCGCAAGTTTGACCTTTTATTTGCGTGGTTTAGGTATTTCTCCAATTCCGAAATATTCAGTTGTGTGCCGCCAAATTGTACAGAATTACTCTAGCCCAGTTCTTGTGTTTTCTATGTACAGCGTACAGTGTCGCATAGCTCTATTACTGCTTATTTTGAGACTTTATGTATTTCGTAAAGGATGTCTCATTTCTGGTGCCGAGTTTTATGACTTTCTTATTAGGTAAGACTTTGTTGACTGACACACAATGTCAATGGGTTCACGGTACATTCGTGGTTAACGACATTTTCTGCTGAGTGCGTTAAACGAATAACCAACTTAGTTCATCTTATTTAACACACGGTCGGACTTTATGATTCTAATAAACTTAATTATCCTAGACCAAATACTTAGAAAACATAACTTAACGTCTCAAAATAATGTTGTTAATTTTGTTGCAACCGTTAGTTTTAATTTGATACTTATTTTAGAACTTGTACTATTAACTATTATGGACTTTTATTCGTTGCTTTTCTCTATTAAGGATGATGTATAACTCTCTGACATTCACCACTGATGTGTTTATTTCTGCATTAGCAGTAGTGTAGTGCTGCTGAGCTATAGCTTAAAGGATATGTCCATGTCAACATAAAATTATATTGTAAGTAACTAACAATGAATAAAAATATTTTGATTTAGATTTTTGATATAAAACTATTGATTTAATATTATTTTATCAACTTTAAGCACTAATCATGTCATACCAATCACTTTCGAGGTTCCCGGGAAAAAGTCAGCGAACCGTGCGAATTGTTCGCTCGCATTATCGAATTAGTGGTTCGTGCAGGGCGCAATCGCTTCCCGATCTTGGAGACGGGTGTAACCGCCGAGAAATAAAACAAATATTGCTTTTGCGCCGCGATTGTAAATCAAAATTAACGGCCTTAATATAGCGAGCGAGCGGAGCTTTAAGCTCCCGCTATGAAATATGTCCGCAGCCGCCGCTCACTGTTAAAAACGGGATTAACCCTTGATGGAAATAGTGCTAGTTGCTGGGAACAAAGGAGGCGCAACTGATTTAATGAGCCAATAACGAAAACGTGACGTTTGGCTAGTTTCATTTTATATTCTTTGTTTCTCTGTTAATGGGTCTTTCAAGATA
The DNA here is from genome assembly GCA_018251015.1 of Phocides pigmalion okeechobee. Lineage (NCBI taxonomy): Eukaryota > Metazoa > Arthropoda > Insecta > Lepidoptera > Hesperiidae > Phocides > Phocides pigmalion. The sequence continues at coordinate 9,676 of DWON01002337.1, forward strand.
ATCTCCAATTAAAACTACGAGTATAATTCTATCAATAATAACAGTCATTGATTCCAAATGTATGTGTGATGTTAATAAAATAAAGGCAAATGAAACTTGTATAAATAACGATTATTATTGTATTGTTTCGTAATTAAATCTATTTAAAGTGTATAGTGGTCGAAAGTTATTATTGTTAACATTAAAAGAAATTTGATAATTAATTTTGTAACATAAACCAGTTATGATTTATCTATTTAAAAACAAAGGTCATTCAGCCTATACGATAATAAAAGAAAAATTGTAATATGTGTGAAGACGTTTCTTCACTTGCATTATTAATGTGTTAAACCTTATGTTGTCAATAAAAATGTGTGTGTCCTTTGTGCTATATATATGAAAACAGGTTAATTTTAAAATATGGCAAGATTCTGAGAGATATATTTGAGTATAAAAAGACTAATTTTATGAATGGTAATTTCTTTTTATTTAGGGTATATAGTAAAAAATATTGAGGATACCAACTAATACACTGAATTATTCTTAGAATTTGATTGAAATTTATTAAAAAGAAAAATATTTAAATTGAGAACTAACCTCTGATTTTCCTTTGGAAACGCATTGCGCTACGTTGCTCGGCTCCAGATTTATGGAATCCCTCTGTGAATAAATGAGTTATTGTTATCAGAGTTATACATTAGAAAGATTTTCTAGTAGGTTTTATTCTTATTTTATATGTACATTTAACCAGCTAATATGAGATTCATCAGGCTAAGTGATATTTCCATTTAATGCTGGTAGAATTATCTGTCGGCCGTCTGCGTCGGCATCGGCGGCAGAACTTTGGCAGGCAGTAGAACCATAGTTCGACTAAGGATCACCACCACCTTCACGATACACCGTGAACTATCTCTTGTGTTTTGGTGAGAGAGGTGCTAGTTATTCTTACAAATGAGGCGACCATCTTATTTCTATAGTAGCAAATTTACGTACGTTTAAGTCCTGTTTAGTGATAACTTCAGATGGGCTGTATATTTGTTTGCTACTCATCTCTCATAAGATAAAACTATTTCTGCTTCATGGCAGCAATGTATAGCTGATGTGTTATGTGAAGCACATTTGATTTCGAGAAAAGCCTATTGCCTTCCGAGAAAAGTCTTTTGGTCCTCAGGAGTACATGTAAAGACTAAAATTTTCACCTCGCTAGCAAGTAAGCGGCAGTCAATCTCTCAAAACAAAATATAAATTGCTTTTCGTCGAACTGTGAGATTCGCTGCGGCAATAGTTCATACCTTATTCGCTGAAGTCTCAGTAGCAACACATGATGTAAGTGTTATTGCCTCGGTAAACCCTTTAAAATTCAAGACATAAAGTCCTGCAGTTGATCTCGAATTACAGAATGTTTAATTAAAATGTCACTTATAATGGTAACAGTAATATTATTAGTATTACGATTTTTGGTAGATACTTATATTTTTTCAAATACGTACTTCGCAATGTGAAGCGCTGATATTGTTCATGTTAAGTCGATAAAGGCGATCCCTGGAACAATAGTAAAACACATTAATAAATTCAATATATATTAGAACAAGTGTTGAGAAAAACTAAGTAATATATAAAGTTACAGATGAATAAGTATACAATAATATGTAAAACGGTAACCGTAAATTTCGTAATAAAGGCGACGCCCAACACAGTTAATGTTCACATTCATCAAAGGATCTGATATTTCAATATAATATAATCTTTGAAGAAACAGTCCAAAATAATGTAGCAGTGTTGCGTGGACGCCACAATAAAGGTTCTATCGAAGATCGGTTTACGGCCGAAAATGAGATAGTTACATTATTGGTGGGAACGGTGCCGTGTCGCGCACGATTGACCTATATACGCGTCACGTATAATGTAATTAGATACAGCTTTCTTTGACGTTTATCATTTCTGCTTATATTTTGCCAAATATTCTAACATATCATTTTGAGACGGGAAAGAAATGTTGCTTTTTTATAATAATTATTAATGAAACGCGCAACGTTCACCATATCGGGCTGACACGCGGTGGGTTTTGGGTTTAATCGCTGGCCAGACAGACGCTGTTTAACATGTCGGAATGTTTTGTGTTTTTTTTCGTTGTGTGTGTACATGGTAACCAGGATACACTCTAAATCTGGAACTACGAGTGTAGATTGATTGCATTATTAAATCCCAATTCATATGATCTTATAACTTCACGAAAATCACGAAGATTCATCAAGAAAAAACCCTCAAATTCACCCAGTTTTTGAGTAAAAACCTACAAAACGTAATAAATTTTTATTATTTACACTTCGTATAACCATTTCAATATTTCGATTAGTCACTGTCCTCACATTTCAAATTCTTTTGGTTTTGGGTTCGATATTTTTATCGCGTGATGTGTTGAGTAGGTTATTGGATATAAACAGATACTGATACTTACATGGCGCCGACATATAGAGCATCTCGCTTGGAATCCACGAAGAAAGTTCTGTAGTAGAGAGTGCCGCAGGAAAACTCCCGGACATGATCTGTAAAGATGAAAAGAGATCATAAATACTTTTCTTTTTTTATAAATACGACGTAAAGAAATACAGAGTCCACCTGACGGATAGTGGATATGTACTGACATTTCTACATCTTTGTAAACAACTTCTTATAAATCAGGAACCCTGTAGGAAAGTCGTTTACAAAAGCGCTATTAAGCCTGATTCCTAATAGATCATTACAGTATTGTGAACTAGTAACTACATCGAAATACAAAATTTTCTACCCCTACACGTATTTATGGGAGTACTTCCCTTTCTGAACCTTGCTAATTCATTTGAAATTGAATGTTAAATTTGAAAAACATTTGAAAGAAAGACATGACCGCTCGCTTAAATAAATGCATTACCTATATACAGTACGGCCAAATAAAGTTGCGGGCGAAAAATATTAAAAATAATGTGTCGTGAGATGAATAAATATTTCTATTTTCAGGCAAATATTATATAGTAGGTAAGCTTTATGTTTCTCTCAAAACATAAACAAGCGTAACAACTTTCTGTTACTAAAGAAATTTATTAGATCAAACAGACCTTAGAAAGGTCGCATGGCAGAAAATACCCACGCTTGGATAACTTGAATTAGATTTAAGAATAGATACCAAGGTTTTCTTTTTTTACATCATAGGAGTGTCATTAAATTTCCTAAGGTATGTTTTATTTACTCCTTATGTTAAACGAAGCGACTATGGACTATGGACTATGGACTACTTAGGAGTAATTACACATCTACGCATCTATGAAACTATCTGAGATAGGACCTATGTTAAAATTTAGATGGGGATTTTCATGAGCGACAGCAACTAGTTAACTTGAGGTGCCTTGAATACTTGTTTCCTACTCTTAAAATAAAAAAGTTTTTGAGTTTCGAGAGAACGATTTTTTTCGTTTTATAACACCGATCGATATTATCGAATTAAAAGATTATTTTCAATAAACCTATAAATTATTTAAAAGAAATTCTTTGATGTGAGAAGAGTAGCAAACGAGCGTGCCATAGACAGCCACGTACAATTACAAACACGATTGATATTCTGTCTGAGCTAGAACGTAGATACGTTGCTACTCCTGATGACTAAGATGGTAGCCTCGTTTTAAAGTGTAGCCAGCAACCGAAATACAAATAATGCTTTACGGCGGATTATGAGAGCGGCGGTAGTATCTCCCCGAATTATAGTTCTCCCACCTTTAGGTGTTATAAAAGTTGAGTATAATGTATTATTAAATGTTATAATAGTTTGCAGAATCCTTCACGCTTTAACTGTATTTATAATTACCATTACAGCAACAGTAGCTACATGTATGTGTATTTCTATGTTCTGGTTTGATACATGTCTTAGGAATCATTTTACCATCTTAAGCTATTTGTATTTAGTCCACTTTGATCAAGTCATCTCCGATAAACTTCAGGTTTTATAGGTGGGAATCATATTATTACAGAATTTAATTTTTGTACATTATCAATTGTGTAATTTAAATGCTTATTTCGTTTTTTTTTGTATTATGTTAATAATAGTTCTAGGCTGGATTTAAGGATATGGTGTACTTATAAATAAGGGGTGTGATGTGATGTCAAGGATCTTTAATGTGATGGAGCTGACTTTGTTGGTGTAACTCAATAAATAAATAATAAACAGACTCTATTACGCTCTTAAAACATATGTAAAGGTAGGACTGATAGACGGAGGTTCAGGCGATAGGCTTCCGTCCGGAACCCTAAAAAACTAATCAACTTTGAAATACCGTTTTACGGCTAAAAGTGCGCCCCAAGTATTGGGTCGCATTGGTGGGTGTAATTTTGTACCTTATCTATTATTTAGGATCAGGATGGGACACGTTTGTCGCGTGTTTCGTTCTTTAGCTCGGGTGTCTGCAGGTCGTGGAAGGGCAACATGCGGGATTGAGTCACGCACCAAACGTCGACCACTTTTATAACCATACTCGTCGAACGAATGTCGCCCGAATAGCAGCGAGCTCACTATAAATTGTAAACAATACGTGACTCAATAACTGCAACATTCGTTTTAAGATACCTTTAACGTGACTGTTTAGTTTTTTCGTTTGTTACGATGGTGATAAAATCAATTTGTCTTTTCAAATTCAGGTTTTATTAACTAAAATCTTTGAAATGTTTATAGAATTGTTTTTGGACTTGTACATATAAACTTCGGAGGGTCCATTAGGTGCATTTAATAGTTTTGGAGAAGAGACAATTGAAAATAAATTATTCTTATAAAAATATAATTTATAAACAATGACAGCAATGAATAGAATTAGACCTAGAGTTAGATCATAGGTTTTTTGTATATTTATGTTATAATATATAACATATTTTATATATTCTTTTGAACATATTTATGATATGATCGGGTATTTTATTGTTGACTATATTTCCCCATTAAATATTGCCTATGCTACATTATCTCTATTTTATTTAAGTAAAGAGTTAATAATAATGACGTGAAAATGTTATATTATAATAATAAAGTACGAGACAAAGAATAATGTAAACGGTAAGGCGGGATGAACTGAATATGTATTTAATAATATCGACTAAACTCTACAGCGAATAATAAAATGTGGAATGCAATGGAAACTTGACAAGCTTTGTGAAAATTCGGCGTGCGTAGGAAAGCTGTCTAGTGCGCGACGGACCGCGCACAACGAAGGGTTCCGTACTGGTGAAAAAGGTTCATAATTAATATTCCCAATAACTTTCCACCCCATACCCCAGGGTTGAAATCATTTAATATATTTTTTACAATTTATATACATATACTCGATGTCCAAGTTACATTGTTAAAAGGACTTTTAAGAAAATAGCCACCGGAAAATTTTCTCGGCATTCTTTTTTCACACATATTCATTACACACTATGGCTTTAGATAGATAATCCGCATTTAGACGCGCATATCTCGTCAATATTTAAATAAAGACTAGGTTTAGTAACCACAGGACCTATCCGAAGATTATGTGGACTGGTTTTTTTTTATCTTCTACTTATAGATATAAATTACTATCGTCAGACTTTTTTATTAGTTTTCACTACACTGTTCTTAAAACAAAAATACAAAATTTTATTTTTATTAGGTATTGCGCATAGTTAGAGAGACAGACAGATATAAAGATATTATTAAGGTATCTTATATCTAGTACCTTTTGACGTTTGGTAGCGGTACCCTAACAAACCGCCTCACTTGACACATAGCGTAAGACCAGCTCGCGCGGAAGACGTTTCAATGTGTTCCTATTTGCTCCACGACGGGAAGACGACGGGAGTACTCGCCAAATCCAAATAGAGTACATTTTTCACAAAGCCAGCCGTCGCTTTTTATACAATGCAAATCTTTAGAAGAATAAATTAAAATGTCGACAGTTGGTTCTTAACTCAGCCATAGATATGTTTAATTCGTTTTATACTGCTCTCACGTGAAGAGCAGAGTTAAAAGAAATTTAAATAACTTTATAAGATGCAAAGTTTCTTTGTACTGTAGGAAGACGCTCGGGAGCTAATATTAATTTACTTTTTGATATTTTGCAATCTTTTGAGTGGATAATCTCTTTTTTACTCATAATAAATTTTGCTTAGTGACTCATATTTTAATTTAAGTATTACTGAATGTTGTTCAAATGATTTTTTTACTTTTTTCACTCCAGAATTATATACTTATAAAATTGTTTTGAAGTTGTTAATATAAAAGCCATTGGACTGTTTGCCTTCATTTTTTTAGGAAACTATGTATTTCTACATAGTAGCTAGTATAGTGAATATTTTTAACAAGTAATGACGAATTCAAACTTTTCGGACGAAATTTTATTACTAAACCTTTTACGATAAAACTAAAACGTGTTTACAATACTTTTTGTATCCCAATGTTGGACATGGGCTCTTCTTCACAATTAGAATAGATCTGGAGTTTACTACAACATACTGCTTCAATAAGGAAATAATAACGTACTCTGTAATAAATCAAGTATCAAGACAAAACGTACAAACGTTAAAACAATAGCGCTTCGAAATATCAAAATATCTTCGAGTGGGGCTTGATAGCAATGTTTCGTAGCGCAAATGAACTTTGAATAGAGAATGTGACGTTGACTGCAGGGAATTGGGCAGGCGCAGCAACACAGGCTTCGGTATTGCTCAGACTGGACGCCGCAGGGAGACGGCTCGCAACATCGTATCGCCAATTTGCATGTGTTGAATGATGTAAGCAACTTTGTACACTATCTGTCTTCAAAGCTTTCGAAAACTATGCACTAAGTGCTTGGTTAAAAGATTTCACGTAGAAGTTATTTAAGGTTTTTTTAATGATCGTGTAGAAGTGAAAATTTTTGTTAGTATTGCGTTTCAGTTATAATTACTATATAAAAATGACAATAGTGTAACCTTCGGGCTGGTCACAAGCGCTACAATTTGACCGGAAAACTACCACCGCCACATGTCTAGCGTAAAATAGTTCTCTTTTTATGCTTTTTGAAACCATAAAATTTATAACTAAATTGTCAATGCAGTGTATATTGACCTTGTAATGAAAATTTCATCAATATCATTAACACATTACGAGAAGGGCAAAGGCAGATTTTGCCGCTAGCGAGGTGAGGATTGGTGTACTTTACACTTATTAAAGTGTTATGGATAAATCAGATCTGCAGGTTTTTTCACGATTTTCCGTCATCTTTAATCTTTATTCATATAATACGCATACAAGTTTGAAAAATAACATTGCATCGTTTAATCAAACCACTATAGCGAGCGGGCTTGGTCGGTTCAAAGGACTTTTGATGGAGTCTGAATTTTATATCACTAAATGAGTTCTTTTTGATAAGATTTCTTTGCGAAAACAAAGGAAAATTAGTTATTTTACATTTCTGGTATAGTGTTATCATATTAAAATATCTTCATCGTCTCGTTACCATCTCGTTGCCACAAAATACAACCGCATTTATATAAAGAAGCAGTTGGAATAGTCTACAACCTTAGGTAATTATTGATTTATAGATTTCTCATAGTTAAGAACTCTATAGAAAATTATTAGGTGTTTACATTTCTCTCGATGTGTTCCTTGCCCGAAAAGCAGATGATAAAAAAGTAGTCAAAAATTTTTAGTGCGTGCCAGGGATTAGAACTTGGAATTTTTAAGTAAGAAGCTGGAATCTGCTTTTGGTTTGTCATTAATACCTTCAGGCAATTGTGCAGGTGCCGTCGTAACGAGGGACTGACGACGCTCAGACTGAAGCCACAGAGAGACAGCTCGTAACATTGTATTCCTAATTTGCATTTGGCGGATGGTGTAACTGACTTTCTATGTTTATTTTGGTCTTTGTCTTTTAAAATAGAGAAAATATGTAAATAAATTGTATATAAAACAGGTATTTTTTTAAAGGCTATAAACATTTGCGGAACCACGGTGTTATCCATCGTTTGGATCCCAGGCTATAGCCTAATCTCTACTAGTTAATTTCATGAAGACACAGTTATGCTATTCATGGATAACCATATGACTCAAAATATAATAACTCAGAGCCGGTACAGTAGCATGGGTCACAACCTTGTACCACAATGTGTATATATAAACTTAACGTAGAGTTGACGTAAAGTCTTACACTGAACACAATGTAAGCCTTTATTTAGACTTTAAGGAAACAAGTGCATATTAACGAAAACACTAGGAATATCAAACATTTACCTAATTAAATATTTAAGCATGAGAGTCAAGTAATATGTATTTTGATTTTCTAAGTTGGTCACATGTATCGTAAGGTAATCATGACGAAACAAAATATAGTGTTAAAATATTCCTGAAACATCTGCCTACCTGAAAATTTTCCTATTGCTTTCACAGGTGTAATTACTAACAGTTGAAACCAGTCTTCGTAGAATTTTTTCTCCATATTTACACTTTCAACACAATAGGTCTGCAGGCATTGAAAAGATATATCTATTCGTCATAATTTCATCAAAATTCAGTGAACAAGAAATTCGCGACGAACAGAAACGTAACTTACTTACGTTGCACTTTCTTTATCTTTTATTAAAATACTGAATATACATACATAGAAATGTGTTAGTTAACTTTTTATTATATAAACATTTCGGTAGAATTATAAAGAATCAAAATACGAAGTTTGAACTTCGTATTTATACATATTTTTAAAGAAATTTGTATATATACGATTGACCATTATGAAAGCTGTTAAGCATAAGAACGAAACTTAATTAGGTATTTTGAATATAGAGCTTTACAACAAAGAACACTTTCGTATAAACAGCTTTTATGTTGCAAGGAATATTGCCTCGCATTTCAAGGGCTCGATAAAAATCAAGCCATTTTATGTGCTCTCCATGCCTTGAATTTGATTTGACTTTGCAGTTTATGGCAGTTTTATTTTATTGTACCTCTTATCTTTGGGAATGAAACCTATTATGGTACAATACAAGTATGTTATTATCCGATAAATTCCTTACAGATAGGATACGTATAAAATAAAGAGTAATCCAGACTCAATAAAATGGCAGTGAACGAAGAGTACGCTTGCAGGCATTATTTCACGAAGCCAGACAGACTGAACATCAAGTGCATTTGTATTTTTAAGATAACTTGCTTTGCCGTGATCTTATATTCATATATAATTATGTCAGTGACCGTGTTAATTAACTTTGTTTCAATGTATTGATTATATTGATAGGATTTACGCAATAAAATAAAGAAAATAAGGCTGTAATAATAAAACTATCTAATATACAGTTTATTACTTTTATTTTGCAAAAGTATTCGATAATTTTAAAATATAATAATGATAATATTTGGAATAGGTCCATAAAGTTTTTCAACGTTCAGAATCAGCACAAATTACACTTCGTTTAGTATTGTCTAAATAGTTTTCTTGAAAAGTTCACATTTAATTATGATAAACAATGAAATTAAAGTGAAATGAAGAATTATAGGTGGTAGAGCTGTTAGAGCTCGCCCGGGGCGGCACCAGTGCCACCCTCATGACCCGCCGTAAAGCAACATGTTCTTCATGTATTGTGTTTCGGTTGGGGAGGTGTGGTTGGCGGATACACATTATTGGAGGCGACCATCTTAGGCCTCAAGAATAGGAATGCATCCGCGTCCACCCTTAAATAGAACTTCTGTTTTATTTGCGATTGGACGTGGTTGTCCATGGTCTGCATTGACCACTTAACATCAGGTGGCCTGCACGACCGTTTCTTACTCTATCACAATAATAAAAAAAAACTTAAATGTAAATACTATAATTTACTTATATCTAAGGAATATAACTACATAAAAATAATGAAAGATTATAAAATTCCATTTTATAATATAGTGTTACATATTTGCTACAGTATCTGCGTCTTTATTTATGAACTTCAGTTATTACTAAAATATACAATGTTAATAAACGTAATATTTTCCATATACGACGCTCCGAGCTTGCTTAGATATGCTTGGTGCGAGATTCGACACTACAAAACAGCTACTATTTCAGGTTTCACTGTTGTAGTTCTGGCTTTCAATACGACTTCTGTCAGAATCACATATTCAGTGGCTTATGCATTTTTCATCATTCAATCTTCCATATAGGCAACTGGGAACATCCATTTTTGTGAAAACCATATAAGGCGTCTTTTGTTTCCGAACTAGGGTCCTCCGGCCATTGCTTGTATGTGAGTTTGGAGTAACTTTGGTGATAATTTGGAATAGTCTCCCCCAAACAAATATTTTGTATTTAGGAGCGCATGCTTCAATGTGTTTAGAACATTAGAGGCAGAAAAATAAATTTGTCGACTTTTAGTATAGTTTCTATTGTATTATATATTTTGGAGACAAAACTGCGATAATTGAGATGAAATAAAACTATATTTTATCCGTAATCTTAAAATAGTTGCATAAAAAGGACTTCGCACAATTATTAGTTTGAAGAGACAACAAGTTATAATTGGGCAAAGAAACACTTTTATTGACCATAAATATGCCTTTGACTATAATCCTTACCTGGCCCGTCACTGGGTCTACCTACAAGCGGGGGAAGCTTGAAGCATCAAGCAAGCTCCATCACGTTTTTCTTAAACATATCGATACGGGTTAGATTAGCTTAACTATCTAATGTTTTTATTCATTCCCAGTTCTGTATATGTATAAGTATATTCATAATTACTTAAAAATCTCGCTTATGTATGAAAATAACAGATTTGTGTTCATAATTTTCTTTTATGAGCTCTATGTAAGGTTAGCTAGATTCCCTCTAGGAAATTGTTGAGTTTGTTGGTGAAACTATAATTAGTGAGGGCCGAGGTATATCAAGATTCTTAGCCTAACCCGTCACGCGATCGCTTCGGCGGTAACACGACAACGTGCTCGTAAGTACTGAATCTGATAATAATTCTTGTAATTTGTTTGTTTTTTATACGTCACCTGTCAAAAGCATGTTAGATACATACGGAAATTATAGGTGCAGGTTACATACACGACATGTCTAAAATGTTTGTAAAGCGAAAGTGGTATTATACAGAATATTCTAGAAATATTTATATTAATCAATAATACTAATTATATTATTTATTCTTTTTCTAGACTAAGCAAATTATAATTAATAAAAATGCACGAAAAATTGATAATGTTAAAAAAAAATCAGCTGGAAATCGAATTATGAAAAGTATAATGGTTATCAAGATAATTTGCTATATTTATTGTTTCTTTTGTAAGTGTGTAAAGCAAACGGGCATAATAGTTTCGTAGACCCCCGATT
>DWON01002338.1:0-20972 GCA_018251015.1 Phocides pigmalion okeechobee
TGTCCATGGGCTGCAGTGACCACTTAACACCAGGTGGCCTGCGTGCCCGTTTCTTACTCTTTCGCAATAAAAAAAATTGTTTACATCTTATTAATAAAGGGGATATTGCATAAATTCCAATTTTTTCATTCCAAATTTTAAAAGACAACCCTTTAAATGTATGATAGGTGAAAGGGCAGCGGGGATAATAGGCCCTTAGGGTACTCTAATAAAGTTTTTAATGATATTCAAATTAGTCTTGATGCCTCCATAACTCATAACATGTTAAAAAGTTTAGCTAATATAAAGTACCTTATTGAAATAGAAGCGTATGACAGGGAGAGAGGCATTGTAGGCTTGGTGACATGCTGTTGACCCCCTTAGGAACAGGACGTAAGCGTTTGAACACATACATACATATACCTATGACCCCTTTTAAGGTGATTCTACCACCAGCAGTAAACTCATAAAAGGTGATGGAGATATGGTTATGATCTGAAGAATAAATACGTATTCAAAGTATGTATCGCAAGACAACATGCAGGCATCGTCAATATGATACAGGTCGTATGTTTTTTTGGATAATCTAATCTTAAGGTAACAACTTACAAGCTACTATGCAAACAATAACAAACCACTGCATTTTTTCTTACTTTTTCTTTCTTTATTAGTATGTAATTATTTACATATGTGGCCTATAAAGTTTGTAATTTTTTATGTAATTTAAATATACAAATATCTTAAAATAAGACTGTAGTAACCATAGAGCTGGTTCATATCTACGCGCGAAAAATGCAATCGCTATTCTTTGCAGGAATGCGGTATAGACTTTCTATATGTATTCCTGTAGATTAGGCTAGGTTTTCATTAGCAATAAAAGGAAATCTATAGAAATACTCATATTTTATTGTGCAATATTGAAATAGTACACTAAAATAAATACTTTTAAAATAGATGAACACTTTCAAAAAGAATCCAAATAATTGTCACGACTGAAAATAATAAAACAAATTGAAAATCGTATTAAGAGCGAATGTTGATCAGCTTGTGTTTGAGAAACGACGCGAGATGCCTATGCTAATTCGGAATACGCAATAGTGCGCGGGCGCATGCGAATCAGAGAAGCCTTTATGAGGAACTTAATCAGTGTCTGCGGCGACATGCGTTATTGAAACGAAATTAAAACACTTAGTCGGCTCTTCGGCCCGTGCAATCTCCGCATACATGCTCGATACGTAGTAGGTACGTGGGCATGCCAGCGAGGTTAAAGTAAGCATGCTTGAGTTTTACCAGGCGCATTTTGAAAGATTTAATGCAAGTTCGTAGGCATAATGTTTTTCCATACCTACGTATTCGTTTCGCGCGAGCTTGGCAAAATTTTTATATAATGTTCTATCGAAATTGAATTCTAGGAAAGAATTACGTAGTTCAACAGCAGTGCCACTACATTTTTTTGGCATTGAAGTAATAAACGAGTGTGCAATCTAACCGATGGTATATTACTGATGCCCATGGCCATTTGTAACCAACTCCATTTGCTATGGAAGTCCTATCTAAATCGATGAAATTGCATTATTTACGTACGACGATAGGACTTAGGACCTACTTGAGCGTAGATTTGGATGTGCATATGTATATGCAGATGGACTGCACGCGTCACAGTTTCAAAACTGGACCTTATAAAGAAGACAATACGTACCCTCCAAATGAAAAAAAAAACAGTGTAATAGCAATCCCCGTATGTAAATGCGTAGTTGCTTCTTAGGACTAAAGTGATCGCTTCTAAGAGAACCCGGTAGCCGCACCTCTCCATAACACAATAATTCTTTCATGACGGAATAAGAGGGAGGCGGTGGTACTTGCTCATTTGACTTCCACGCATTAAAATTTATGTACTTGTAACAAAACTAAAACACATTGGTATTTTTATTATGTTGTAATGCAAAAAATAGTTCATGCGATTTGGTTGAACGCATATTCTTTCCATAAAATTTGGTAGAGTGGTTGCATGCTATTTCAATTGGCAGTTAAGCGGCGATGCTAGACTGCTGTATGGAGTAATAGGTACTTTAGTATGTCAAGCTTGGATAAGGATTTAAATAGACAACTACATGCGTTACAACTATTCTTATTACTGCATACACAAACATGTCTTTAAGAGATACCTTTATTAATTGCCGATAAGGAAATAACAAGAAATCAGAATTCCATTTACATTTCAAATGTTTCGCAGCTATTAAGGTGCTAATAGATTAACCCGTTCATTTAACAGTTATATTTGCATAATGAAAATCCAAAAGCAAAATCTACACCTACAATTTCAAGCATGCTATTTAGTAAAATGACTCTAATCATAAGCACTCTAATTTGAGCTCTTGAGGCTATGGAAAGTATAGAGATGACCCTTCTATTCGTTTTTAAGTCCGTATTTCTATGTTTCTCTTTTAATTGAAAGCCAATTCTATGAATAGTTGGAAAAAAGTGACATTTTCGAAACAGCTCACTTTACGCACAATACAATGTACTCAGTCCATTGTTGAGCGACCAAATGAACTTAACGTCTTCATCTCGTGTTCGCGACAAAAAACAATATAATACACTTATTGCTGTCATATTTGATATAATGGTAACACCGCAATTGTTTTCGAGTCCATAAATAACTTTTTACAAAAGATTCGCGGTTTACTCCAAAGTTAAACGGCTGATAAACATTTTTTTTCTTCGTCTCGGGCCGGCTTTCCTGCGGCGGTACGATGCCTATAAATATTAATACAATCAAATGTTTTGACGTGGGCCTTTTTTAAGCTTTTATCTTGTACCTTCGCTTATTTTTTGTAAGCATCGATTTCGTTTTTATTTCGTGTTAATTTGGGCACTGAAGTTGGTCTTTTAACAGATCGTAAAGTAGAAACAGTATCCGGAGCAGGCATTGGCGCCAGGTGTCTATAAGGGCATTTTTGGCAAATTGTTATGAGAATATATGAAAATATTTATGAGAATAAAATGGGGATAAATTTGTGGGATACTTCCTTTTATGATCATAAATTTAAATCAAAATAATAAAGAAAACATGACTTATATTGTATTTTAATATCTTATTGATAAAGTTGAATACAACGAACTTTTAAATACTAAAAAATAATTCCATTTAAATATTAACAACTTAATGTTATTAATATTGTTTATTTTTAACATTTAAGATGTATTTTTTCATAATTATTATTTAATTAATGATTGAATGTACAACACGACTTATGTAACGATAAACATCACTAATTAAATTAATATTAACTATATCGAAATGGAACCGATGCAATGAAATTAACAAGATATGTTAAAACGAATTAAAGCCAAAATTGAGTACATTACTATGCAAATAAAAGTAATTAGTATAATTATTAATATTAAAATGACCAACATAAGCCGACCGAACAACAAACCTACTTAAGTTCTTTATCTTTACGAGCAGAGATTATTTCAAATTAGCATAACGGCGATTACTCACACTATATCATTAGTTCTTAAATAAAAACATAAATCTTCACCGTGACTCTAAAGACTTTAGAACAAACACCCACTATATTATGATTCGTTCATTCTAATTCCAACTGTAACACTATTAATGTAGGATTTAAATGCGTTTATACTGTGTATCTCAGGTTTGGTTTCGACAAGATTTGATCAAAGTATCTAAAATGGTCACAGTTAGTGGGTTAACCACTTTAAATTGTCATCTGTCTGATTTATTTCTGTATCTTTGCGGTCAACACATTTTTGTGTGCCTGTGTCCTGTCTTTAATTTTCTTTTACGTAACCGCCGTTTCTTTCGAGCGAGTGGAATATAATAGTCTATAGTTTGTCTATATGTTTATCACGAGCACTAAAACTAAGATTTTAGGTTTATGCAATTAAAATAACAGACTGAGAGGCATTCATCTGACGATAACTAACTATATAGTATAGTATTTTTTACTATAGCCAAATTAATTGCAGCTTCACCCTTCAACCTAACTAAATAGATTTTCTATTGAACTTGCCTCTGGTCATATAATCCGTTAGTGCAATTAACTTAGTATACGCGTAACACCAAAAGTGTTTCCACACTCACACACAGACTCACACGCATATACGTTGATAGTACATAGATAATAGCTTAAAAACCCATAAATTCAGAACATTTTACGTATTGCAGTTATAGTATTTACAAATACTATGATATATACACACCAAAAATACTGCATTTGATATGAATTCAGTTATTCTTATCATAAAACTTACTACGGTGAGTGTTTTAATGGTATTATGACATTTTTCCATTCGATTAACGCATGATCATTGCGTAGCCACAGGCGTACTCAGTGAGACGGTCGTAAACTATAATCATTTGCGGACCCCATAAATAATTGCGTAGTCCGGCCCTGGTTTTTGTTGGCTGCGATGCGCCCGCGCAGGTAATATAGTCATAAATTTCCATAACCGCCACTCGATGTTATCAAACATGATTTTAATTTGATTTTAGAACCACACGTGTTGAGGTCGTTTCGTACGAGTTATGATTGTAGGTATTGGCAATAAACGCTTAGTTTAGTAGCACGTCGTAAATTTGTGGAACTCGCCAAAATGCGCCATAAAACATTTTAGTGGTTGTGTTTGAGACAAATTTTACAGGCCAATTCATTAAGCCTTGTTTTTATTTTTATTTGATTGTATTGGAATATATGCTCCACGATTTAATTTTCGATAATTACAAGTAAAACACAAGGTTTTGCAATATGTATACATTTTATTGCAGTTACATATTAACATAACATCATTTTATGCTCAATTTAACTTGAAGTTCCTATAGTTCCTATATATATAAGTATAGTTCCTATATATATAAGTTCCTATAGTGAATGCTTTTTGCAACCCATGAACATCTGTAATAAACTCCATATATGTAGAATGTGAGTCCCACCTGAATCGGACCAGATGGGTTGCTACTCCTGAGAACTAAAGATGGTCTTTTATACTGCATTTTGACAGTAATGTTGGTATTGCTTTATTCTGACAAAAGACTGTGTAAAGCATTACTTGTGTTCGGCTACACTTCGAAACGGGGCGACCATCTTGGTCCTCAGGAGTAGCAAAGTCTCTACGTTCGAGCTCAGATAGGATATCAGCGCGATTGCGACTATTTGACATTAGATGGTTTGCATGCTCGTTTGCTAGTCTTCTCACATAAAAAAGTCAAAAATTTGATTTAACTGAAAAAAATGAACAATTGGCTTAGCACGTACCTGCATTGATATCTTCGATTAAATACATTTCACTGTTCCTATACCTTCGAAACTTGCCCAGAGGTGAAAGTTGAAGACCATTACTCTACGCTATCAATACCGGCCCAATTCCCACACGGTATCAAAGCAATACAAATTGTCGTCATACGTAATCAATAACGAAATGAAATCGAGTTCTAATGACACGTTGTAACTAAACCGCTCGCGCCTTTTAAATATCACTTACTGACAGACGATATGTCATTCGAATGATGCCTTTAGCGTGGGTACCTAGATTCAGTTAACCCTTTTCCTGCGGAGTACAACACTGCTGGCGCAAAACGCGTGCGGCTTCTACACACCTGTGTTGTACGTACAAATCTGTATGGATTACGGGCGAACAAACGTGCTGTGTATTCGTAGATGATACACAGGTGCTAAAAATACAATATTTCAGTGAATTGTTGATGCATCTTCAGTCAGAGAAATAAGCTCCAGTTTAGTATCGCTTCCCGCAACGCTGACCTGATCTAGAATATGAACACCGCAGTCAAAGTGTTAAGTATTCGTATAAAATATTAGTGTATGCAATATTAAAAAGCTTGCGTATCGTAAATGATACATCATTTGCATATTACTTAGTGTGTAGCCGCTAAGAATATGAATACAAGGACCACTAGACATTTTTATGAATGCTTTCTCATATTATATGAAGAACAAACGAACGTGCACGCTGTGCGTTAAGTATAATCCGCCGTAAAGCATTACTTGTGTTTTGGTTGGAGAGATGCGGTTACCGGCTACACTTTAAAGCGAGGCGACCATCTTAGTCCTCAGGATTAGCTACGCATCCATGTTCGAGCTCAAATAGGATTTCAATCATATTTGTGATTGTACATGGGTGTCTATGGGCTGCGACTACTTACTTCAGGTGGTTTGCATGCTCGTTTGCTACTCTTCTCACATAAAAAAGTAGTTACTCCAGTCCGCAAACATACATATAACCAACCTTGCGGTCGCACGTAGATGCGATGCTACTCCTGATGACTAACAATAAGATAGTTTTCTTGTAAATGTTCCCGGCAGACACACCTTTCAAACCGAAACACAACGTCGTAGTGGATTATGAGATTCTTCAGCTTTAAACGTGTAGACGACCTTAATTGCTGTAATTATAACGATAGTAAAAGTTGGTTTAAATTGTTTGGTTGATTGAAACTTTTCGATCGCAGAGTAACGCCAGATGTTTCTGAAAATTGTCTCAAACTAAATTATACACATGATTTTTTTCTAATGATAAATATTTAGATGTAAACTCTGTCTTTTTATTACGATAATTATAAAAAACCCATATGATTTTTTTTCTCCGTATATATTTACTGAAGCAGTGTGGTGCAGAATCCACCAAATATCCCTAAGATATAATTTTGCACAATACACTCAAAACCTTAAAATAATACTAAGGGAGTAAGTTTTATGCAATAGATGTATACTCGTTCTTCGTTTTAATTGCCTGCAATTTAAACATAAATTTGGAGACCATAATTCTAGTATAATTCCAATATTTTATTTTTAATAACGAAGTATTAAATCTTAACATAATTATGTATGCACAGTGCAGACAAATAAATCAATTATACGAGCAGTATTTTACTTCATAAATATAAATATTGTTAATTTATACGTAAAATAATTAACTTAATTAATTCCTAGTATTTTCTTAAATGTTTACAAAAAACCATTTATTTTAGAGGAGTCAAATTTTAATACGCTATTATAAGTAAAACAAAACGTTTAATAGGCAATCATATTTCAATAAAATCTTGTTTTTAGCTTATTTTTAGTATAATTACCGCACATTCTAACTCATAATTATTTTATTCATATTTTATTTTATGCAATTAAAACTGAATAAATTTATTTTTTGCGTACCTACAGTAGTTAAATACTAAAAACTAAAAAGTAATAAAATGCAATACACTATAACTATTATTTTTTTACCTACTGTAAGAATGCTCACGTATTCGTACATAGCGACGCATCTGGGATCGATTACAAAATTGACAGAATTACATACATAGTTGTATGTATAATTCGCAGAAGTGACCACTTACCATCAGGTGAACAGCGTGTTTGGTTGCTACTATCATTTCATTAAAAAAGCGATAAAATTCGAAAGGCGCCTAGATATGAAGTAAAGTAGATGTGATCATGAGTTGCAATTAAGCTCGACATAATTCTTTGTTTTCTATTGTGTTAGTACCACCGTCGCTGGTAACTCCGTATTCCGAAAAATCTGGTAAAACGACATATTCTAAGTTCTCAGGAACAACAATGCAACTCTAATCATCTCATGTTAGGTCTGTCCTGTCCTTTTCATTCATATGTTGCTATTTCTATATATTCATTATAAATTTATCAATATTTTCTTTTCTCTACTTTACAATGCGACGAAAGTATAAAAGCCTTTAGTTGATATAATCGTTGTGAGACAAAGTTACTATAGATTCACATTTACACATTACATTATCTGTGTATAGGGAATTTTAAATTGATTTCCTTTAGTAGGTTCGTGTAATCGAAATAGAATTCTTTTTCGTTGGTCTACGGGCCCCTAAAATTTGAGAACTGACCGGTCGGTTACGAAAGCACGATTTACAACCCACAGGTCGCATTATCTAGTATCAAGCTATAATCCATTTATCACGGCTTTTGTTTACGATCCTCGCGTATCATCGACTATTAATTATAATACGTTCTTCACTTCGAACTTTGACGTTCTCGCTGTGTGACAGACTAGAGATAAGAATGTTAATGTTCCTCGATACCGGACGAAACCGTTGTAATGTATTGATAGGGAAAATTCTAACGTATTCGGTTGCAATAAGAATCATTGCAGCTGTTTTTCGTACCGCAAAATGAACAATCGATTATAGATCCCACTGAAACGATATAGAGTTCATTTTTGAATGAAGGAACGGAAGAATTCGAACACCTTTAGACTGAAGCGGAGTTGAGAATTTTGATGGATGTGGTTATAATTGTTTCTGTATCGATTATGCCATTGATAAATATTTCGACTATTGCTCATTTTATTAATGACGTGGAAACGGAAGAGCGGCCAGAGACAACGTAACGTCACAATTAATATCGGAGCTGTCAAAACATCTGTCGACGACCGCGACTTTAACTTTACTCTTGATATAATTAAATTTATCTAACGTAATTTAGAGTTCTATTGTCAACGATTCATTTAGGGTTTTTTTTGAAAATGGAACTGTAAAGTAATTTAAAAGTTTTTTTAATAAAAAAAGTTGATAATATTATATATCAGCAATGTTATATTATATAGCAATATTACATTGGTGAATTTGGTAAAATTATGAAATGAGAATGAAGTGTGATGAGAACATCCCTTTTGTTATCTTTCGTTTTAAAGACTAAAACAAACTCGTAATTATTAAGAAAATTTGATGTTTCCGTTGCACACGGAATATCTCAAATTTACTTATTGGATAAAACAAAATGGGATATTCTAGTTAATAAAAAGAAGTCACCAATAAAAGCAATAAAAACAGCGTTTGTTTATTCATAGTTTTTATGAAAAGTAGCGAAAAGTACGATCCCCATAAATCCCGCAAAACAGGTCGACTTCCTGCAAAATCAATAATAGCCTCTAGTTCAATTTCTCTAAAATTAACGGCTCAGTATAAACCAGCGAAGCAACGAACCGAACTGGAATTTAAATAGTCTGAAGAGTGAAGACGACTTCGCAACCACGATCAGCCATTCTATTCTCAGTCTACAAGGGTTTAACTGAAACACCGGACATTGTAAATTAAAACTTGAGCTGACGTAACAAAGTTCAAAATTTAAAATGCAGTTTAAATTTTCAATGAGAGGAAAATTATTAATTGGAAAAGTTAGAGTATAGTTTTTAAACACTGGACGGAAGGCTCAATAAAGGAATATTTATGAGATAAATATACATACTTGTTTGTGATCGTTGAAGCCTTAAATTATAACTAGGAAACATATCTACTTTAAACTAGCGTCACATTTACGAATATTTGCTTATATCATTGCAGAGATCAAAACGAAACATCTTATATTGGTCATAATTGCATACAAGTTTTTTTTACGTCAGAAGAGTAGCAAACGCATACAAACCATCTGATGGTAACTAGTCGCAGCCCACAGACATCCACGTACAATCACAAATATGGCTGAAATCCTATCTGAGCTCGAAATAGATGTGTTGTTACTCCTTCGGACTAATATGGTCGCCTCGTTTCAATGTGTAGCCGGCAACCGCACCTCTTCAACAAAAACACAAGTAATGCTTTACGGCAAATAATGAGGGCGGCAGGGGTACCTCCCCGGTCGAACTATAGTACTCCCACCTTTAAAAGTACTGAAGCTGTAAGCTAATAGAAACAATATTTTGTGGCAATTTGCAATTTTATTAAATTAAATTAAGCACCTCTATTATTGCACTTTAATCTACCTAAATTACACTGACACTTTCCTTATACTTTATAGCATTTTCTCAAGGTCTTCTTTCGGCATTTTTGGAAGGTCTTTATTTAATGAAAAATATTACGAAAAACCCCATTTCATTGTATGAGTTTTTACCTTTTATGGAAGTTATACAGAAGATGCATCCATTATACAGAAATAAGACTACGATCAATATAAAGATTGCAAATGTTACTTAATTTCCCTCATTTACATAAATGAACATGATGTAATGAACAAGTTATTCTCGTTTACCAGCTGGTAACATGTGATCTGGGAAGTCTCCGGTATTAATTAAATAAGCCATCACGGAATACTTAAATCTTTATACTATAACTTCTATTTATTCTCATCAATGCTGCCTTGGAATACATTGAAAAACATGTTTCAGTTTGTTTTTAACTATGTTATACTATAACTTTGTAATTACATGATAAAGTTGTACCTAAAGGGCTAATAGTACGTTACCTTACATTATAAAAATAACTAACGGACATACTATAAAAGACTATAAAAATACACACATTGGTACAAGAATATCCCCAGATGCTGTTCGCTGATTTTGTAGGAGACGTTATAACTTACACTAGCTACGGATTCTAAGTTATAAAACGAGCTTTTTAAACCCTAGTTTGGACTTTCATTTAAGATTTTAATGTAATATCATCGCGGAATATAAATATTTTACTATGTAACGGGTACTCACGGTTAACAATTATAATAATATTCTGAACGAGTTGCATGGCTCGTGGTTACTAAACTTTTGGAGACAAACTTTGCCATGCACTGGTTGCAAATATCATTGAAACTCTTTCGTGAATACCATTTACTTAGTAAAATATATCTATTCCTATTCAAATTAAAAAAAAACCTTTTCACGGTTATAGAAAAGACTCTGATTCCTTATGCCATGGGTGCTCTTGACACAGATGTGAATATACATACATCATTTACTTGACCGGGCATCAAACCTGGAACCCTTTATGTACCTAACCGCTGTGCCACGTTGGTCGTCACGATGGTTCAATATAAATGTCCACAGGCTGCTGATAATTAATATCTGAGATAACTTAATATCAGATGGTCTCCATGCACATTCGCTCTTTTGTAACATGCAACAAATTTCAAGTATTTAAGCCGTATTGTAAGTATGTATAAGATGATTATGTATGTGTATGTATGTAAATCTAATCAAAATCTTTAACATTATCCATTCTCATTGATGTATGATTTTTGAGTATTTTGATGTATGAGTTATATCTTATTTATGGATCTAATATCCACTTAAGGCAGCAAATGGTAGGCGTAATTCAATAACAATGCCTAATCGTTGGCAAATACTGTTTAAATAATACCCAAGCCCACACGTTTTGTATAGACATTCCGTTAAAAGGTCAGGCTCGGAGTCAGGAGTTGAGGACAGGCCCGACAGCATGTGACGGGGGTCGACGTGCGACGACGTGCCCACTTCATTAATTCTTGGGCGCTTGATCAATACCTACCATATTGCTTGCTGAGACGTGACAAGACGGAGGGAAAGTTGTCGAAAAATTTAATGGTTTAGCAAAATTTTAGCAGCTTTTTGTGCTAAGTCTAGATATTTTGAACATTTACAAATACTTTTTAATATGTTTTTTACGAAGCTCGAATAACTCCGCGTTGAACCCCGTCAGGAGTTAGATGAGTTACCGTTATTAGTGAAAATCAATTAAGAAAGCATATTAAGTTGGTCCCAGTTGTTATAGATATATAGCGGGCTTTAAACTTCGTCGGAGGCTTTATAGTTAGTTTGAGGACGTCTCAACATGGAGACAGCATGGTATATGCTCCAGGCCTTCCCCATTTATCAATAGGAATAGTCCCAGCAGTAGCACATTTAAACGGTTGTAGCGAAGTAAGTATTTGAGTAAAAACACTCAAATATTGCATTCTTACGTTATCTTGAAGTTAGTTTGGTGACGGGTTATTTGTCGACGTTAAACTTGGATGTAGATAGCTAGTAAGTAGTTTTTTCATTTTAATAATAGCTATGATAAATGTTATTTTCCGAAAATTCTTGTAATAAAAAATCGGTTATAAATTCCTAACAATTAAGAATATAGCCGTACTTTAATAATATGTTGGTAATTCATTGAACTAACTAGATATCAATGTTAACAAAAAGGGAATAGACGATACGATTTAGTCCCCACTCGGATAGCCAAACGAAAGTTAAGCGTAATAGCAATTAGAGCAACATATTTTGAAGTTGTAAACAAAAGCATCGACAGCTAAGCAACAAGCGCCCCTAACCGCGGCGGGGCGAAATGCGAACAAACGGACAGATATTAATGGTTATATGGAAAAAATATTGTTGCGTTTCCTTTCCCCAGCTTTTAAAGCGCAATAAACAATGTGCAATTAAAACGCCAATACCAGATTGATGGTTTGATTAATAGACTCCGTAGTTTGGATTTCGGGAAGTTTGTAATCTACG
Organism: Phocides pigmalion okeechobee; assembly: GCA_018251015.1. Lineage (NCBI taxonomy): Eukaryota > Metazoa > Arthropoda > Insecta > Lepidoptera > Hesperiidae > Phocides > Phocides pigmalion. The sequence goes on from DWON01002338.1 coordinate 12,232, forward strand.
ATTAATAATGTAGTTTCGGCTTGGGTGGCGTGATTACAAATTGTTTAACTAATGCGGCAGTGTGAGTTTTATTTTTCAAAATTTTGAGTTTTATTTTTCTTTGCTGGTATATGCCATCTTGCAACTGTCATATTTATATTAATTTAACCGTGGTGTTAAGACAATTGATAATAATAACCAACTTTGTTGAGCTTTGTCAAGGCCAGTAGCTTTTGGGGTCGATATATTATATATTTAGAAATATAAATAGGAAATCATCCTGATTATTAGCATTTTTAAAGAAATAATAGTTTAATCTATATTTCGTTTCAATGACCTGCCTACATGTCATATATTTCAAATAATTCTCAAAGGTGTGTGAATTATAATCTATAACTTACTCTGAAATACTTAGAGGAGATTTCTGCCCAGATGTTGGAATATAATTAATTGATGAACATTTTACCCTCACCATTTATGCATTTTTTTATACACTTTACATACCTACTCATAACCCCAAGAATCCCCTATATGGGTGCCATGGACATACGCAAAATAGTACAAACAACTAGACCCAGAATAAAAGTCTTAATTCATCATTCAGATGTTTGACATCGAACTTAGATTCCTCTACTTCGTCTGCATCATCTGATGATGATCTGATACCTATCTAGGTACGAATGGTTACTGCCACACCACGTGGGCCGAATAGATCGTTATACCGAAGTACCTTCTACATTAAAGTATGTACCTACTGTATAACTAAATATTACACAGCTATATATACTAGATATGCAACTAACGCTGTAAGGGATAAAAAAGGGATATACTCGTATAAGGATTTGGATATTTTCTTGTTTATTAGATTCGCATATTTCCTATATGATTGACATGGAAACACTAGATATGGAATATAGCATACTAACATCGGGATCGTCAAGCTGATCAGCCATATTGCACATCGAATTAATATGAAAGGGTGACAAGGGAATTTTATTATAAAGCCAAAACAACAGATACCATAACTACTTACGATGCAGCAACGCATTACGCGCCAACAGATTTATGGATCAATGCATAGCGAACGGCGAACCAATTAAAATGGCGGCGATAGGTTGTCATTCTGTAATTGGTTAATTATTATCAGCGGGCTGGGCGTGGCGTGCTGTCCGCTCTGTACTGCCTTTACTATAAGAAGTTATGCTGTTAAATGTATCAGGTCAATGCTCTGTGTATGTAAATATTGCGTATTACGCGAAGTTATAATCGGTCATTCCCTGATAACCGATGACTGATGAGTAACATGTTCATTTCACACCTACCTGAATTTACTTCGTTTAAATGTTAATAACCTTTTTTAATTGTAACTTTACGTAACTATTTGACAAAAGATTATGATATGAAGTAAAACTAGGTCTGTTCACATATAAGAAAAGCTTCTTGTCAAATTTAATTTGTTTTTCGCCCCATAAAATTAGTATGAAAAACTTTCTTTTTTTTTTCAAAATCATTACCTAACCAAAAAGAAACTAGCTCTCAAAAAACTTCCCCATATCTGCTGTGATTGTGAATTTCCTCGTACTGCTAAAACACAGTATAATTGTTTAAAACGATTTTAATAACAATAAATATTGATTTTCTCGAATAAACATGTCTATAGGTACCACCATCGTAATGAAACTTTTGAGTAACCAACGTCACATCCATTTCTACGGTAAAGGAGTGTTATTTCATTGGATTTTTTTATTTATTATAAAAACTTACCTTAGCTAAACAAAACCTCAGCTGAACAAAGCTTTATTTTCTTATAACAATCAGGTAATCTAATAAACAATGAAAACTGCCTAATGTGAAATGGGCTCGTATTGGGCTCGTAGGGATTCTGATGGGAACTCAATGAAAGAAAATACAATTTTAAGATAAATATACGTTAACACCAAAAAAGATTATGGAATGAGACTCTTAAAAAGAGATGCAAAAAGAGCTCTCCTTTGAACTTGACCGCGCATTGGCAACTCCCCTTATGTTAGAAATGTCCACAGACGACGGTGACTGCTTCCAATTTACTAACCCATCTGCCTTTTCGGTAATTTAAATTAACATAATCGCTATGTATTGAACCTTCATCCACGAATTCCTCTCACATTTGACCGGTTATTATTAAATAAACAAAAACTTTGTTCAGTCAGAAATATATCTTAATCCTGAAAGTATTATTACTGGTAAACTACTTAATATCAACTAGAAATATCTACTAACACGTAAATATTTTGATACAAATTAACGTACACACACCCAATAATAGGCGGTGTTATTGAACTGAAGTGTATTTGCGTATTTATCCGTACAATGGTTTACACACCGATTTAGCCAGTCAAAATATGCTCAAACAGATTGAAGTCTCGCGAGAAACACACGTCCAAATACTGACATGTGAGAGTTCAGTTTGTTTTGAAATGTCGTGCGCGCCTACTCTACCGCCGTTTCATGTCACGATCGCCCTCGAGTTTACGAAATATTTCTGAATCTAGCGCACAGGATTAGTCAGTAATGTGCAAAACAAAATTAAACTTGTACTACGAAAATAGTTGTATTTTTAAATCCATGTAATTAAAAATCAATTGCTGTCAATCCCGTAAATCTGAAAAAAATGTCTATAATTTTTTTATTGACCTCCAAACGACAGACTTAGGAAAAAATGAGAAATACAGTAACAGAAAAATTAGTTAACTGACAAAATAATTCTGAATGTACATAATATCTAGTCAAAAAAATATTACTACCTAGATGTAGTGGGTGATAAAAAAATAATACTGAAAATCTTAAAATCAATAAATATATTCACAATTTCTAGTGTGTACTTGTAGCTTCCATTAATTTTGTTACAATGATGTAATTGCAGGCTCGCCTAAAAATAAGGCGACATTTATCCTCAGGAGTAGCAACGCATCTTTGATCGACTCCAAATGGTACCCTTATTATTTATGGAGTTGGTTACAGATGTCCATGGGCAGCCATCTCTTACCATCAGGTGGCTTGCTTGTTAGTTTTTTTTTATATTGTGAAAGAGTAAGAAACGGGCATGCAGGCCACCTGGTGTTAAGTGGTCACTGCAGCTCATGGACAACCACGTTCAATCTCAAATATAACAGAAGTTCTATTTAAGGATGTTCTATTTGCTACTCTCATAAAAATATATATACCTATGTAACGTAGACACACATGAGAACAGCTGATTCCCAAATTTCCCGTAATGACTACCTACTGTCGTTTAGTATCACAGAAAATATTTTAATTCATAAATACTGAATTTATGAATTAAAATATTTTCTAAAAAGACTTGATAGAGTTTAAAAAAGTAAAATAATTAGTAGATGTATCACTGTATACTGTGTACTGTTATACTGTGAAGTGTTACTCCAACAGTTTCAAAAATAAGGTTTAATTTAATTCATATAAATTGATATACGATACATGAGTAGGTACGGTAAAGTCAAATATTCAATTTCACGCAAACAAGTATGTAGATAAACATATTCAACCATACATACAATATTCATTCAAAATGTTATCCTGATTAATATCTGTTTTGATTTTTCAATACTGTTAATTAAAATTAATATGCAAATTTATTTAATTGATTGAAATTAACAAGCACATTTCTTAATGTAAACATTTAATTATATTATATTGCTTTGCCATAGCGAGACTCAGTATTTTAGCGTTTGATTTACTGTCATAGATAAGGTGAATAAATTTAACCACATTTTAAAATTCATTACATCTAACTATTATATAAATATCTGATACATCAAACGGTAATATTCAGTATTACATACAAATTCCATTATGAGTTTAACAAACAGAAAAAATCAAGCATTTTCAAAATCTCCTAGATTATCAATATCAAAATTGATCCTAACGAAGAAATCTTTGAAGTACCAAGTAAGTACATAATTCTTAAATTGTTTTGTTAATTTTTACAAAAATCTACTTTGAAGACGAAACCGTTAAATATTACACTCGACGTTTTTATACACGTATCGATACTATAGCTGGATACTTTTTATTGGCGTTCGAGAACTGTCTGGAGCACTGAGGAGAGGCGCGCCTGCGCATATCCACATGACAGATAGACATACACCGGCCTCATGTACTTAGAAACTCGGATTAAATAAATCCATCCACTAAGACGAAAAGTCCCAATAGAGCCGTACGACTTACTATACGTACGACGTACTTTATTAATTGGTTCGGTAATTAAATTCACTACAGGACACCTTACATCGCGAGTCTACTCTTGTAATTCGTAATGATCCGATATTAATTATGACACTCATATCGTCAATTGTAACAGACATATGTAATAACAGGCACACCGATAGCCGCTGTGTTGCAATTTAATTGTTCTGGATCAAAAAATAAAATAATTATTTGTTCAATGCAGCTGCATATCAATGTTCTGAAATGTTTACTTTAACAAATGTAGCATGTAATGAGTATGCATATATTTAATAATTTCGATTTTTTATACATTCAATAAATGTCGATATAGCCTTATACCATAGTTAGCCATAATTATGCTGTGTTTAGGAAATTATATTTAATCTTCTATGTATTTGGTTCAAAATCGTAAAGCAACACAATTTGCTTTTGAAAATAAACCTAAACTATATTAAATTATAAAAACCAATATTTAAAACATAATTATTATAACAAAAAAAGAACTTAAAAATATAATGCTACATCCACATTACTGTCCTTGGGATGAGTTCCCAGAATGTGTTTAGTGATAGAATTAAATATACGAATAAATATATTTTACACGCATATTAATATGGTTAAATATTTTACATAAAAAATTCTGCATTTTATTGTATACGTAAAACCAGGGCTATTACAAATATTTGCAATAGCATTTGCGAATGATTTGCGTGATTTTAAGCATTCGATATACATATATCGACCGATACTCATAAAATGCACTGACGTGATGTGTAGTACGCAAAATAGTCCCACAACTGAAACTGTTGTTTAATAAACAATAATAATAAAAATTGCTCACTTCGAAATTTTATTTGCGTATATAATAATAGTGTGTAAATAAACATAACAATTAATAATATTACATTAATATAGGCACTTATCGTAATATTATCTTTCAAATAATAGAAATTAATTAGCGCAGTGTAATAAGTCAGAACTATTTTTATAATTTGACAAGTGCGTTCTCGAATGTAAAAAAAGGTTTGACTTTGGCAAAATCCTTATTATTCCTAAAAGTGCTAGACTAAAATATTTTGGTAACTTGTTATGTGGGAAAGAGCAAATTAATTGTTAATCTTATGATGTGCTTTTATTTTTTATTACAATACTTACTTATACATATTAATGTAGATTCATATTAATGAGACTAAGAGATTAATGAATTGTTAGTTCATGGAATGTCATAAACATGTACTGTATTATAGATGCAGTTTTAGTACAGAAAATTGCATTTGTATCAAGTACGTGTAATATATCTTTTCAAATATAAGCATATTCAAAAAGTTCGAAATGATTTATGTCATTTACTTAGTAAGATTCGAAATGAAATATTAACAAAGATCTGTTTTTTGACATACGTAAGGAGAATACAGTTTCATTCTGTCAACGGAGTTTAAATGCGTGGGCGCATGACGTACGCATTACTTAACATAAAGAATTATTATTTACAAATTTTGCAACGGGAAAAATTTAATGTATCTTCAAACTTAGAAGTATCAAACCAGATGGAAGTATTTCAACATATTTGTAAACTTACACTTCCTTTTAAAATTTCGCTTAAAAGATTTATTGAAGTCCGTGCGCAGATCTGAGTTGAACAAAATACCGGAATCGGCGATCAATTCTTAAGTAACCGAATTCATACTCAACTGAATTACGTAGTAGGTGTTGCTAATATAAACTTTGCTTCCTCTCCACGTTGAAAGTTAATATACTTGAACGATCTCTAAACATAAACCATCTCTTTCCCCGCTGTTGGCTCATCAGTCGGCCAACAAATTAGTCGGTGTCACTACAATAATATACAATAAGGAGCATACTGTGCTCCTCAAGCTTCGAGCCGTCGCATAAATCGCTCAACACACCCGAGTAATGTTTTGTATGGAGATTTCTTTCGACGGTACCGTGGTTGCCGTGTAGTGGCCTTTATCTAGCCGTAAATTAATGCTTGAAATTGATAAACGCTGGCCGTTTCTTTCTTTCTGGTGCCGGCATCGACATAATTATTCCATTTTAATTTATCGTACCACGAATGTTACATGCCAACCAGCAAAATTTAGTGCCGATTTGAAACGCTTAACGAAATATCCCTTGCTTCGTATTTATCAAATCGAGTCTCTAAAGTCTGCTTAAAATTTCTAAGTAGATAACTAGATACCCGTTATGATATCATGATCTATTCTTGGCCTATTATAGCGTACATTTACATCCGCGCGAACGCTGAGGTCTTTAAACTTGATACGCGTTCATACTATATAAGACATGTTGCTTAACAATAACTGCATAATACTTTTAATAAGTACACATTTGTTTAATAGATTCCATGAACGCTTTAACAAATGTTAAAAGTGTTTAGTTTCGATACAATTACGCCGCAAGTGGTAAATTTAAGACAACATGGTTTTAAACTGGAATGTAACAACAAAGGCCGTACATGCGAGTAATAAATCACTCGTTTTGTGCGAAAATTACCAAATGTTGCAAAATAATGGTTCTCGGTTTGCGTGCCTTTGCAAGGTCAACTAAATGGGGCGAATGCAATTCTTTTAGAAGTTCCTATTGTGTTTCGTCAAAAGACTTTCTTTGCGAATGTCAAGGCAATTAATCTACTAATGGACATTGAAAGTGACAAAGACTTTTACTCTCTTTCAAAGAGAGTAATAATTGTTTCTAAGGAAAGTAAGATTTGCATGGGCCGGACCACCAAGCGCAGGTAGTGTCTCGTAATCGGACGATTTGTCTTATTGTCGGAGATGTCGTTTGTTTGTGTGCGGTGACCGCGACTGTGCTCGAGATAAAAGTAATAAATTACACGAAACGGAAGGTGTTTGTAATGACCGACGCCAGAGATGTGGCCTTAAACATTAGGCGCACTTTACTGTCTGATTAAAATTACACTGACCATAAAAATACATCTTAAAAATATATTTTTTACTCAGAAATTATATCTGTAACGTCTGAATTTTCTGATAATTGTAACAAATGCTTAAAATTACTTATGTTTGTATAAATCATAATGTAACCACTATGACCAACTTCAATATAACTTGATTTTTGACCATCCGGAAATTTAAACGGCGAAATGAAATCTTTTGGGTTTGCAAAAAAATGATTATCCTAGACCTCTGCGACGTAGTGATTATTCCTACTATGGTGTAAGACATGTGTAGGTGGTGTTTTTTTATGATTGACTTTTGTGACAAGCACTTCGAAAATAATGTGTAACTGATACTAACCTTAATTATGATTGGTTAAACATATACTTATTAATTGCTTGACTATGACTTGACTAAGCTTTGGCGTACAAAGATTTAGATTTTCAATGTGATATATTCGTAATTATTTTTCTAAACGGTTTTATCTACTTTAGTTTTGTTTTTGTATATGGAGATATAAGCAAACCTATGAAAGTTTACTTAATTATGCTTTTGTGATTTATAGATTGCAAAAGTTTTTAACAAGACTCATTTTTTTAATTATTCCTACCAGTATATTTTGTTTTATTTTTTGATTAGTCACCTAAAAAAAATCCAATTTATTAGCTTCGTAACACTTTCAATCCAATATTTGGGTCCATTAGTATTTCTTTTCTTTTCTTTATTTTTAATTTGATTGAAACCATGCGTAATATCAATAACACATAAAAGACCAGTAATCTCTGGAATAAAGAAGTATTGTAAAATAAAATACACGACACCACCTAGCTCAGCTAAGGTCTACAATAACTCGTTGGGACTATCAACTAGTTATATTAAGTAGCGTATCCACAAAGACTTGTTCGACCAGATTTATTATGAAATTAATATTCAATTACCTTTCCGCACATGAAACCGTGGCGTTGGCTGGCATCAGTATTATTAAATATAATTTATAGCATCATTCACCGGCAGATATTTTTTAAATTATTGTCGGTTCCGTATCAACCGTGGTAACGGTGGTTCCAGTTAATGTGAGCAGCGATACAGACATAATTTTTAATAAAATATAAATACTTAATTACTGTTACCTAGTCTAGTAATTACGATTACAGCCTGGGAGAGGATAGGGAATCCAGGTCTCAAATATCTTGACACGCACCTGTCATTTTTTATAGTGTGCAGAGCATCGTAGCCCTTAGGAGTAGCAATGCTCTGTGTTCAATTATACCTTTTAATATAACCATGAACCGTCTTTCACCATCGACTGTTCCTTTCCAATATTGAGCTTGGGTCTCTCTCAGATTGATAAGGAAGAACCAAAAGAGAATCTCACCTAGACTTTACACGTCTCTGAGAACTTTATGGAGAACTTTCAGTCTCACTGATCTTATTACGATTTTCTTTCACCGTTAAAATGTTGATAATGATAATTAATTTCTAATATGCGCATAACGCTTTAAAGAGAGGTGAAAGATTTGAATCCCGGACGCTACCAGTGATTTAAATAATCTTTGCCACTAAGCTATCACTGATTTTTTGATACAAATATAGGGAATTAGGGATATAATTAACATACGC
>DWON01002339.1:0-20966 GCA_018251015.1 Phocides pigmalion okeechobee
GGGTGCAACTTCTAGCTATACTTACAAGCAAGGCGGCCATCTCAGTCCGAAGGAGTAGCGACACATCTATACAAAACGTCAGGCAAGATATAAGCCCTGTATGATTTTGGACATACATGTTTATGGGCTGCAAAGACCATTAAGCATCAAGTGACCTGTCCAACATTAAAAAAACACTTAAAAAGTTGAAGCTGAAATATAAATTAGACCACTAACATGTCAAAACATAATAGATGTAGGTAGGCAGCGTAAAGTTGCCTTTGGATACTTACATCCGACTTAGCATAGAATAAAAATCCCATTTGAAGGCCATTACACACTTGTTGCTAGTCCAAAGATTAAAAATGGTTGCATATGTGAGTTGTTTATCATATCTTTTCACGTAAATGTTAGAATTATTTACGCTATAAATAGGTATAGCGGTAGTACCTCCCGCATCGAACCATAAGTGTTGTAGCGCCTTGCAAAATCATTATAAACAAGAACACGGCATGTCTATTTACTTAAGTTCCAAAATTATTCACATGCACACACATGTCAGAAAGCTTTACTATGCTTGACTGCTCCCATTACTTATTCACTAATCGACAATCGCTGTTTATTTTAGATTTGTATACTCATCTGCCCTTATCAGAATAATTCTAGGGCAAAATATCAGGTTCAGAGTACTTAAAACTTAAATTATCACAACCCAATAACAGTCCTCAAAAAAACAATAAATCAGCATGTAAATTAAAAAAAAACTTATTTTTATTTATGTATTTTTTGTATATGTATATTTTTTAGATTTCTTGTTCACATTGCACTTCATATTTCATTAATGTAACTATATTATTAGTCTAGTGTAGTGGCAACATTTGTAAATTTTGTGCACACTTGTAATTGGCATGCACGCGTGTCTGTACAATACATAAAACAAAAATTGTGTGTAATGCTGTTGGCGGGTAAATAAATAAATAAATCTTATCTTTATATAGACTTTGTTCTAGATCTATGCAATCTTATAATAAAGTGCCTATGGTATTTTTGTAAAACCATCCTTGAAAGTTATACTCACGTTTTTTTAAGCAATTTCATGTAAAATGATGATTTTCGGACATAATTCCAATATATAAGGAAATAATATATAATGAAATTAATAAAAAAATCAGGTAAAGTTATAATTGTAACATACAAATTTTGTGTTACTTAAATTTTAAAAATAATTATATATACTGAAAATTCTAGTGAAAAAATATTCAGCCAAAAGCTATATCATTTTTGGAAAATCGCGTCGATTCAATTATTGTTTGCTTTACCCGTTAATAAAGAAAATATTGCTTAGAAAGCCTATATATATTGCATGAAATACCCCACCACAATTCAAAAGCATAGAACTTTTGAACCAGATGATTGAACTAACGGAAATAATATTGGCTTGAATTATTTTAGAGAAAACGTTAGGTAATATAAACATTAGTTCGTTCCCTAACACAATAGTTACTTTTTATGTGATATAAATAGAAAAGGTGCTTCCATTCGATCTAGCGTCCACTTCAGCCCACTGACATCTGCAACTGGTTCTACTTAAGCTTATCCTACGTACTCTATCTCGTAGGCATCTACTCTAAAATCACCTATAAAAAATAAAATAAATACACACAAGTGATTATCCGAATAAACGATGTTATTTAAAAAATGGCCACAGAAGAGACAAAAAAATTACTAAAATAATTGTTATAGAAACGCTTTCACTTTTAAGTTAAGTAAGTGAAAACCTCCGTTACCTTTTTACCGCAAATTTATTTACAAACCGTCCTATAAACAACACGAACCTTACGATTTATTGTCTATCGGCATACATTCTACGGGCAAGAATGAAATTGCGATAATTTAATGAGTCTAAAATTCGCAACAGAACCTTATTTCAAAGGAGTGGGTTTATTTGCCGTACGTTTGAGTACCTAAAAAGAGTAAAGGTAGGGTTTCATAGACCCCTTTTAAGCGGAGACTCAATTATGCAAATCCAATGGTTATTGCAGTAAAGTCAATTTAATCTTTGAGTAACATCCAGTCTTACTTTTGTTCAAAAGAACTCTTTTATTTTTCTATTCAAATGTATAATGGCTATATAATAATGAGGTTTAGTTGTCATTTTAGTATATTTATGAGACATATATAAATATGTACCTATACTTAGTTTTGGTGTTACAAATTCTTCTCAGATAAAAATATCCCCATCCGCAAAAATATTTTTTTTTTTTTTTAAATATATTTAAAGGTGGGAGAACTATCGTTCGCCCGGATATATCCCACCGCCGCTCTCATAATCCGCCGTAAAGCATTACTTGTTTCGGTTGGAGAGGTTGCCGGCTACACTTTGAAGCGAGATCATATTGTTCCCGAGGAGTACCAACGTATCTTCGTACATGAAATAGTGCTTAAGTCGTATGAATTTGTATGTAAATGTCCAAGAGCTGAAGTCACTGCTTACCATCCATTGGCTTGCTCTTTCGTTACTTCCTCTTCTCGCTAAAAAAATAGTGTGATGGAATAATCCAGACAACTTGAAATACTCGGAACAATGAAAGCTAATGGCCGTTGACATTACAAGTAAGGATTGTAATTGACCTTTAAAATAAAAAACAAAATATATGACAGTCTTTATTGTTATTTTTAAGTAACGCCCTAAAATAACAATGTACAGTGTCTATTATTAACATCTGTATACCATAAAATCATCATAAAATAATAAGGAATGAGAACATTTGATGGAAAAATTGATTTACAAATATAAAAAAAAAAGTCTTAACAAATCACAATAAAATAATCTCTAACTATAAACATCGAATGTTAAATCGGTGAGTTATCGAGAGAAAGCCTCTTAGATAATACCTATTTAAGTAGAAATAAGGCAGTTAAACTAATTACTTTACTCATACATACGAAAAAAATCGAAATGAATCGAAAAGATAATAAACAATGAACTATATTTCCAACGAGATATGCTTTATATTTGAAGCTGAATGTGATGCTGGCTCATAAAGAGTGCATTATTTATTTATTTATACGTGGTGTAATTTATTTATACTTCAAAATTATCAAGTGGGAGAGGTTGTGCGGTTAGCTCAGAAAGTTACCGTCCGATCATCTTTATTCTAATGAGAATATGTAGCTCAACTATATGTGAGACGACGATCTTAAATTTCAGGGGTAGCAACACCTCTATTACTTTAGACTTAGGTGGGATTAGTGTTATGTGGGGTTGGTCATGTCCACGGGCGGCAATAATTACTTACTATTACGTGGATTACTATTTCTCTTGAATTTCTAAACATTGACATATACGAAATCAGTATGTCTACATGCGTTCATAAGCTCTGATATAAGAAAGACTAATGATTCCCATGTATCTTCGAACTTGTATGACAGTGAGTTTCTTTAGGAGAAAAAGACCTTCATCTTAACAGAAAAGGTATAGTAAAGTTAAAATGGACTATTTGAAATGAAATGAATTGAAATGAAGAGCGTACGATTGAAACTTCAAACGCACACAGTCATGCTATAATAATCATAAAGTTTCAAACATTTCGAATTATCTGCGATAGCGTCAGGGGAATCCGATTACAAAAGTTAAAATAAGCTGCTTGTCAACACAATCTATGCATGATGATAGTATTTTTAATTGGAAAACTAGGAGATTGAGAGCCGTAGTAGATACAGAGCAATTTTATCACGAATGACTTGGTATTTAAAAAAAAATAAGCTTTCTATAAAATGGTCAAGGTCGATATTTCCATAAATAAAAAAATGTTTTTTGCCGCGATGACCATACATACCAACATATAATTTTAACTAACACACCAACATATGAGTTTGGCCGTGACCACGAGCCATGCAACTGGTTCAAAATATCGGCAATTAAAACTCGAAAGTCATTAAATTGAGTAACCGGTACATAGTAACGATGACTATGGGACTATGGGATAGCAATAAGGTCACGATATGTGTTTCGCTCGTCGTTAGTTGACCAGAAATTTTAATTGTAATCATTATTAAACCGCTAAGTGTTGGTTTTATCCAAAACTTATTCCTTATTCTGTTAGTTATATCGATACTAGCATACAAGCTGTAGTATCACGTACTCTACTCAATATTCGCAAACACGCCTTGAATGCTAAACGTCGATAATGAAGGCGTTGTACCGCTAAGAAGCAGTATTGAGACATTCACACTATATATAGCATAAGGTGCGTTTATAGACAAGCTGAATTTAAGTTACTATACAAATGAAACTCGAACTTAAATAGTGATAGAACATATATAAAAAGAAATGAAGTTTTTTGAAATAAAGTTTTGTTTACTAAAAACATATGTAGACGTTGATATTGAAGTAAAAATAGATTTTTATATGTATACCACCATACTATGTAAAATGCCCGTAATAAACCATTTTCCAACGAGTTTTAAGAATGAGATATGAACTTAAATAGACTTAAAGTCCATTTCGTAAGCGTGGGCAAAAGCCGATATATCATTAAGAGTCTATTCCATTACTTCTTTGTTTATTTTTATTTTTGCCAGTATATGCATCACAAAAATCGTCGCTATAGAATGTGCATACAAAGATCCTTAGTAGTATTAGTACCAAAAAAGCACAAACAATATATACTATCATTTACATCTAACAAACTGGCAATTTTATGTGAAACTATCTATAAAAATATTTCAATTACCTTTGGGTCCTAGGACATCGATTGCCGAACTTATAATACAAAGGTACAAATATAAATATCGCGGCTTCAAACCGTAATGGCGTCCAAACAAAAAACATATTTTTCCTTCTTTTCTATTATCATTATTATTCGACTCTAGTATGAGTTACGCGTTCTTTATTTTTGCGTAATTACAGGAACTTTTTCTATTTTGAGTGAAGTGAAGTGAAGTTTGTAGTACATTAGATATATATTGCAAATTTCACTTTTTTATTATTATGAAAGAGTAAGGAACGGGCATGCGGGCCACTTGATGTTAAGTGGTCACTGCAGCCCATGGACAACCACGTCCAATCTCAAATGGAACAGAAGTTCTATTTAGGATGGACGCGGATGCGTTCGTGCTCTTGAGTTCACTTCAGTTCACAAATGCAACGAAAGTAATTTTTGTGTCGTTTGATAAGTAATGGTTTTGCAGCTACGCCCTTATGGCTTAAACCCGGGATATCTTAACATGAATAAGACAATTTTTCCATTCCACTTTCCAAAAACGTTCAAAAAACGCACTTACAGCTTTCATACAACATGCTTATTTCAAAATATCTTATAATAAAAATACAAAAATACAAAATACGAGTTATCCCTACACGTTTCTAATAACGATTTTGACTCAACATGAGTCAGATAGAATGTTGAAGTCGATTCAACTAATTTAAATAAAATAAATTGTATTTCATATAAATTTCTATATAATGCTGTATATAATATATCATATTTTTATACATAAATATTAAAATTGATATTTCTTGTAAGGCACCCCATTTTATATTTGCAAATGCGTAAAAATATGTGTCAAATAACATTCTAATATTGTATTCTATATTATAATCAAATTACTTATTTACATGGCACGTTGGCTTTGTTACATAATAATTACCAAATAAATCAAAAAACTACTTAAAATTACATTAAGAACAATGACATTACATGAGAACGAAACTGGGAGTCTACAAGACCTATGTTCGTTCGACATAAATACTTATATATATATATAAATAAGTATTTCTATCTTTCGCCGACTCTTCTCCAAAACGAAACACCTTACGAGTCGGTGGTAGTTTATTGACGTTCAAAAAGAGTTCTGTAAAGAATCTACTTTGTATGAAAATATTTTGATTTTATTATATATTCATTAAACAATTTATATTAATTAATTAATATTCATTTCCAAAAAATAGTTTTAGGATTTTTTATGATTTTTGCGTACATATTGTCACCTTGAATATTTCTAGCTATAATCGGGTTGGGGACACCATAAAAATCCACGTTTAAAAATATCCGACAAATATTTCTAACATATTTTAGATTCCTTTTACATAGCAATATACTGCCAAAATTTTCAACTAGTCAATATTTTTAATTCAGTTAATTTGGGTCCACATGTACATTTTACATAATATATTACAAATATTATCTATATAAAAATAAATTTATTTTCAGAAAAACATGTATGTTTATCAGTTATCTGGTCGCTTTATTAGAGGCTTTGCCTAGTAAACTGTGTTTTCCCAAAATATTAATGTAATGTCATTGAACCCACTCCGTGAATAACAAAAGCTATAAAATCTATATTTTACATTCTTTATTATAATGGCACTGGATTTTAAAACTATTCTACCTTAAACTCGCATATCAACAGCCAATCACAATCAATTATAATAATTTCATTAATACTTATCGCGACGCGTAATACTCCAAATGTTTCAAACATACACAGACCATTAACAGATATTCATTTATTACTTAAAATACTTTCTATGTCTCTGCTTCGGTACCTGATCTGGCATTATTGTATTGAACTAAGTTTTCTGCAAGTCAATGCGTATTTTTTTCGTAAACCATAAGAGTAGCAAACGAGCGTGCAGCCCACCAAATATAAAGGGGTCGCTGCAGCCCATGAGCATAAAAGTTCTGTCGAAGGTTAGACGTAGATACTTTGCTACTTCAAAATACTAAATGGCCGCCTCGGTTGTCATTGTAGTCGGTAACCAAACCTTTTTTAATGCAACTCAATTCATTTTTTGTACATTAGTACAATTCATTCAACTGTATTCATATAAAAATCATAAACATTCTCAAAATAGTCAACTTCGCTCATATCGATCTAAAATTGAAAGGTCATCAACCTTTTAGTCCCTACAGTACAAAGTACCTGAAAAAGTTAAAATGCATGGATATACCCAAGCTCGTGAATATTTTAAACGTTTCGTCTAAACCAACGAACACGGTCCGATGTATTGGTCGGACGGACGCAATAAATTTCGTCTCGACTTTTAAAACTTCAGGAATGAAATTCGTTGGAGTCCTCTGCACTTCAAATACAAAAGTTGGGTTAAATTCTTTATTCAGTCATCCTCCGTCAACGATCAAATCAACGACAGTTGTTTTTATTGAACAGAAGTAATTGAGGAGAGGATATACTGACACACCCTTATTTTAGCTTTACAGAAGCAATTTTAACCGCTGGATCCCTAATTTTTTTTAATATAAAAAGGGGAGAAATCTTTGGCATTTCAGCCTGTATCATGTCTAATAAACGATTCAAAATAAGCTTTGGAACTTACTCAAAATGCCAATAGTCTAGGCACTTATATGCTGTCTACGAAGAAAAATGTATGTGTCGATTAGATCACCATATTCAAATATGGAGTTACATTTTTTGTTAAATTTCTATAGATTCATGTTAGATCTATAGATAGATGTCGTTAGGAAATCACTCCTAATGGTCTATTTACTGCACGGCAGCTAAAAGAAAAATCAGGTGCGTCAAAGATGGCATCTTAATCAAACATTGAATTCTACTATCAATATGATAGGTCTTTCCAAAATACTGAGCTCTGCAAAGGTTTTGTTTACCAGCAGGTATAAGGAGATAAATATATAAATGATATCAACCGATGTCATATTGCTAAGCAATACCAAATGTCTCTTGTCAATAAAACTTATCCTCCTCAATATCGACGTTGCTCTTATTGTTCGGTTGGTTGGAGTGTCGCCTCAGGGTGCCCATGGAGTCGTACTCGTTCGCGATCGCCTTAGGATACAACTTGGGAGTGGTTGCGACCGTGTTGTGGTTGTTGGCGTTCGAGATGTTGTTGCTCTTGGACAGAATAATGCCGCTCGAGTTCCCGATGCCCGAGAACGATGGCTGACGTTTCGCTTTCCGCGGCTGCGGGAGACATAGAACACATTACTTTTGATAGTTAAATCTATTGGCGTCCCTCGATGATAAGTCTCGTATAGCGATACGGCAAACAGTATGACGATTTATTATGCCATCATGTCCCTCTCCGTGAACTCCGACGTTATGTGATGCTCTTTACTTGTGAGTCTACTATTTATATTTTTTGTATTAATAGTTTATACAAAATATAAATAAAATATATTATTATAATAACGAAAATAAAATGTTATTTTATTAATGAAACTGTTAAATTACTTGTTTGTATGAAAATCCTGTCAATATTCGTCCTGCCATTACTAATTCGGTCAAGTTAAACAAACTTCGTCATCGACTTGAGAAAACGAAGCGTCTATAATTATAATTGGTAGACTTCACACTTCTCTAAAATATCAAAAAAAATCTTTGGCAAGCAGGTTTATTCACAATATTTGCCCTCACCGTTAAAATGGGCAAAACGTACTTTTCAATACGCCCAGACAATAAAAAAAATCTCTGGTTCTGAGGCACGAACTTTTCTATCTAAGAGTTCAAAATCGTATCACTAAGCTATCTGCTTATGCAGATATAGTCACCACTATATATTCTTATCCGTTGGTGCAAGACACGATACTCACGACATCCTTCAAGGGCACGGTGACGTAGCTGTTCTGCTTGGCGGTGATGTAGTGCGGGCTGGAGGGCACGCGCGGCGCGCGCCGCCACGCCAGCGCGCCGCGCCGCTGGCAGAACACCACGCCCGCCAGGCACACCAGGCAGCCTGCCGAACGAGACCGGCCTTAGTAGTTTTTTCATACCTTGTGAGGGTCACCTTACGCTGGTCTATGGGGGAAGTACCTCCGCCACACTTATTTGATTAACACTTTCCCTGCGCCGTAAAACACTGCTCTGTATTGCGCGACGCCACGCGCTTGCAAATGTTTATGGATTACGGGCGAACAAAAGTGCTGTTTACGTCGGCGTTCCAAGACTGGGGGCGGAGATGACGTCTGTGTATTCGTAGATGATACACGGATGATAAAAATACGATATTTCAGTAAATTATCGGCGCATCTTCAGTCTAGAGAAATAAAATGCAGTTTAGTGCCGCCTCCCGTAACGCTAACCCGATCTAATATATAAGCATCGCAGTCATAAGTGTTAAAAGATGCCGGGACACTTAGGTACAAGGTAGCCGACTAAGTCTTTAGAAAAGGTAAAGCATACGATCGGCTCCAGGTAGAACTTCTATTCTATGTATAGCTTTTGCTTGAAGTAATAAACCGCAAAAAATGACCAGTTATGTCAATACATTATTATTTTCGAAAAATAATTGTTATTATAACCAAAAAAACATACATTAAAGAAAATTGAAATAAAAAAACGTGGTCAAGTTGTGCCCTTAACCATTTATGTGTTCCATCCTTGTCAAGGGGAGTGCTAACCGTCTCTCCTTTCAATAGACACGCCATAGTAATCAAGCACTTTACTTATATACTAAAATATTTAAAAACTTCAATAGCGCGATTTAGGTTTACTCAGAAAAACTTGATTTTTATTAAAAATATAAGACCTACATACTTTTAACTACATTCCATGACGTTAATCTTAGCAAACAATGATATAAGAAATAATGTTATCCCTTTTCGGATAAGGGTGAACGATTTTGAAATAACTCATGTTTCAAGGTCAGACAGCGCCATCTACCACGAACATAGTAAATGTTAATGAAACAAAAACTTCGTTTAGCATACTCAATTCAATATATTTCCTCTTGTAAAAAATACACCGTGTAAATTATTTATAGTATATTCACACAGCTTCATTTGAATACAAGGAATTTAGTAAATTTTCTTATACACGTACTTATGACGACATACTAAACAAGTGCAAACAGCGCCATCTATCCAAATACGCCAACACTAAGTTGTCATATCTTATGGTACGTAGACGTTGTAGTAAATAATTCCAATATGTCACAGTAGATGGAGCTCGTTTCTATGCAAGTACAAATTAAGACATTTTTTCTAATAGCTTAGCTCACTCAAAATATAAAATTAATGCTACAATACGTATCCATTCTTTATTTACTATTATTCCTATCCAAAGCTCATTAGTCTAGTTGTTATATGTTACAGCGTTGAAACATCTTAGAAATATCATGAATGCCTTCTGCACTTTCTAAACCAGTATCCATAAGCGCATATTGTACAAAACACATAACTCTTTACTCACCCATAACGAAAGCGGCTACCACGCATCCAATGATCGCACCGACGCTGAGCGACTCATTATGAGACATTGTCACGAAAGATGCCATCTCCACGTTCTGACTGTATGCCGGCATAGCGTATAATTCTATGGACAAAGCATAAATACATACAAAAATAAGTTGATTATATAAGCTACATATTTCCTCACCACTTTAATGTGAATTTAGATGCAGAAAAAGTAAATTTATTTAATACCCCGCACTTCAATAGCGCGGCTTATGGCCTTATATGTTGTACCTACGTTAGTAATTTAAATCTTAAAATTGTCTTTACTCAGTGAAAACGGTGGCCTTTCGTCTGATGACTACAATGACTCTGATATCTACACATATAACAAAACTGTAGCTGATCGCTGTCATGACAAATACATATATTTAAACATTCATAATGGGGTGCCTTTATATACGTAACTATCAAAACCAAGGTTTCATTTTGTCTGTATGTTTGTGCACGCTAATCTCGGACACCAGTTATGCGACTTGGATGCAGTTTTCACTTAACATTTATACCATTATCAAGATCAGCGTCGGTGTCCCCGCAGCGCGCCACCTGCAGCTGAGCGCCGACGCAGGCGCCTGCCTCGCACTGGCGCCGCCTCACGCGCTCGCCGCCCTCGCAGGCCGTCCACTCGCCCCACGCCCCCCAACCGGCCTCAGAGTCTGCAAACAGGTCGCAACAGTTACAACAGTTATATTTTAAGCAATTTATTCTACTACTAGGAACTATAGAGACATAACTTTCGCATCAGTATTAATATTATTATAAGGCACATATATAACAAAAGAAATATATATGAACATAAAAATGCCACCAACATACTGTACACACATGTTTTGGTACAGTTTTAATACTAGTATTTTATGTATTTTAGTATTTTATGTCTACTCATTTAATTATACAAACGTTTTATACACAGTAATAACTAAATACATGATTTGAAAATAAAATTAAATACTTGTTTTAGTTTCATTTTCAAATATACAGATAAATATAGAGTATTTTCAAATAAATAATTTACCTGCACAATTATTGACACAAACGCGTCTTTCGAGAGCAGCGCCGGCATCCGCGCAGCCTTCAGGGGACAGACACATACGGGTCCGAGTTCGATGCCCAGTCGCACCACTTTCACAGCCTCCACTACACTCACTCCACTCGCTCCAGCAGGACCATTCACCTACAATGATACATAATAATATTATACATACATAATTTATTATTTGCTCTACAAATGCGATATATACTTCTCTTATTTATAAGCAAAATGAATATTTTTAACTCCAAGTAGCAATGCATATACATACAATTTCAGATAGGTATTTACTCCTGTTTGGGGTTGAATTGCAGCTACTAATCAATATTAAGTGATCTGCATACTCATATGCATCTATATATATGAAAATGAATCCCGATATACCTTGGTCACGTCATAACTTGGAATCCACTTTACCAATTTCATTCATCTTTATTTTTTAGATTTCCTGATACTTTGTACATGGTTCTTACGAAAAAAATAAAGAAAATTGCGCGGCAATGCAAAAATTTCCGAAAATGTAATAACTATTTAAACTTTGCGCATTTCACAGTTGGCTATAAACTTCGCGTATTTGACAGTTTGCTTTGACTTCGTGCATTTGAAAGCTCGCTTTGAATGTTTTTAAATACTTATTTTATTTATTAAGGTTCGGATTGATTTTTTATAACGAAGACAGGACAACACGTTAGTTAGATAGTAGATTCAAGTTATATGTTAGTTAACCAATTGACTCAAGTAGTAAAAAAATAAGATCTTTATATTTATTACAATAGATACGTGAGATGCGGAACTTACCGACGCAGGCGTGCGTGTTGCAGGCGCGCAGCATGTCGGGCGGGCCGGCGCAGGGCGCGCGGCGGCAGGGCCGCGTGCGCGCCTGCTGGCCGCCGCCGCACGCCGCCGAGCACGCGCCCCACGCGCCCCACGCCTCCCAGCCGCCCTCCTCCGGCGGCGCGCTGCTGCACGCGCCCAGCGGCGAGCAGTAGCGCTCCTCCTCCCGAGCCAGCGACAACTGCAAATATAAATATATTTATATCTAGTTGAAAATTTTATATGTCACTGATGGACACAAGGAAACTTCGTTCTCCCCCGAACAAAGGACAATTGATTATTCGTCACGAATTATTTATAAAAAATAATATTATGTTTAATTTATGGCTCATTTGGCTTGGCTTTATCAAATTTAGGCTAATAATCCATTATTAGCCTAAATTTAAAAAATAATACCTTAAACTATTTATAATAAAAAAGTATTCTATGGGAAGTCTATGCCTATGCGCTCAATTCTCTGCGCGAGATATGAATTACATTCTAGCAAGACTTCAAATAATACAAGAGAGCATCTTATTGCTATGAAACTCACTCTTATTTGTTCAGGAGTGGGCGCTTTACACAAAAATTTGAATCTCTTTTCAGTGTAACTGCCATCAGAGGAATTTCATGAAACAAACATTTTTATCATTTTCTTTTACATAGTTTTTCTTTTTAATTATGTAATATTAACACTAAGTACAAAATTAAATGCGATCACAAAACTAACCGGGTATTTGCACCCACGGGGTCCAAGCAGTAGCCTTCCGCACCTCGCAAGGGCGCAAGTCGCAGGGTTGCCGCTCGCTGCGCGGCCCGTCGCAGTCGGCGCCGCCGTGCTGCGGCGCGGGGCTGCCGCACGCGCGGCGCCGCTCTCGGTAGCCCGCCGCGCTCCCGCAGCCGGAGCCCGCGCACGGAGACCAGGCGCCCCAGGGGGACCAGCCGCCGTCCACTGGCGCTAGTGCGGGATCTGTTTAACAGTTAATAGCGGAATTGCAACAAAGGCATAATACAATAAGAAAAATCTTTCTAATACTAAACCCGATTGCTTTTGCTACTTCCGGTAATTAATTATTCTGTAGTAAATATGCTACATTACATAATTTTGTTTGGGTGAAAATATGTGGCTGGCAACTCACAAAAGAAGCGAACATCTTATTAGTCCTTGAAGGTGGAGTAGAAATGCATTTGTGATTAGCTTCAGGAGGAACTTCTTTTGTACATAAAGTTCGAAAGGTCCATGAATGTCTGTCAGTGGTCACTTATCATCAAAACGACTGCAAGCTTATTTACTTTTCATATTCTAAACAATATTTAGAAATAATCTTGTCTCACCCGGACAAGGAGGTAGGTTAGCACAGTACAGATCTTGTACGTCCAATCCAACGCACACTCTCCCTCCGAACTTTGGCTCCGGGGAGGTGCACGAGCGTCTTCGTGACTTGACAGCAATCCCGCACGTGGCTGAGCACTCCGACCAGCCCGACCACGGCGACCAGCCGCCGTGCACCGTGCAATTCGCCACAGCTATGCTGGCTCCTACATAAGAACACTTTGTTATGAATAAATATATAAATTAATAAATTTCTTCCATATAATATCATTACAATATGATAAAAAATGTATTGTGATAATTAAATGTTATTTTAAATGAAGTGTCAGCAGGGATCCTTTTAGGTATTTCATATAAAAAAAATGTCCTACTAATTGATGATAGGCTCAAAATTCTAAACATTCATCAAAGATAAAACATTTTTTTAATTAATTCTGAACATTCTTAAAAAAAATTAAAACTGTTTTATTATAATAAGCGATTCTGGATCCATTTACTTTGTCAAGCGATACATATTTTAAGAGTCAGTAAATTGGATATATAAAAAAAATGCCTATTTAATTTACTTTAATAACAAACAATAATAGTTCTAGCTCAATCTGGCTGAATATATAATGAGTGTTTTTTTTAACCTTGGCAGGCCTGTCCGCCGTGCGCGGGCCGCGGGTTGTCGCAGTGGCGCGTGCGGCACTGGCACGCGTCGGGCTTCTCGTCGGCGTACGCGGAGTGCGGCGTGTTGGCCTGCACGCACGCCTCCCACTCCGACCACGACGACCAGCCCCCGTCCACTGGTATAAAATAATACAATGAGGCCAGTTTACAAAACGGTTAGAGTAAAACACGTTAAGGGTCAGTCTTGCACATACCAATATAACCTTTAAAATTTATTACGAAAAATCATAAAAACTGTTTTCATATTTGTAATTTTGCTACTGCCTACTAGATACAATTCTATTGTATTTACAAATGAAAAAAGAAAGAAGAGTGTCCATGTGGACTACGCACTTGGGGTCTTGGTTTTGTGGGAGTTTACAAACCGCACACAGAGCTCTTTGGTCTGGTCCAGAAATATTTTGAATTCATCTACTGTATGTAATTCTAACTGTATGTAGGGTTAGAAAGACAATTCTCGACTACCACGTGTGCGCATCGCTCGTACGCCGCACCGCGCATGCGCGACGGTACCTGCCGTCTGCGCCATACACTCCTTACAGTAACTAATACAACCTGTATTGCCAATATCTGGGTCATACTTTGCGAGCGTCTGCAAGACTGACATCATTACAAATGTTCTCGTATGCTCAATATCCAACTAACCAGGTGTATTCACAGACGGACAAGTGGCAGTGGACTGGATGAAGTAGGACTCGTGGGAGTGCGCCGAGGCCCGCACGCAGAGCTCCCTGGCGTCGTCCCAGCCGCAGTGCGGGTCGGCCGCGCCCACGCAGCCCGAGCGGCTCTTGTACCGGGAACACCGCTCGCTGCCTATCCGTAGTATTGCCGTGTCGCTGCCGATGTATAACGACATCTGGGGGATATAAATGTAATTTAAAGATTAAAGATTTTTTTGAACTAAAATGTCATTTTATTTATGAATGTAAATCTGACTACATTTTATTTACTTTAATGCAATAACTTCATTTTACCGACAGGTATTATAACAGTAGTCCATCATTGGAGTTTGAACAAAAAACAAAGCTACCTCTAGCGCGTGAATTATTTATTATAGTTGGTATAAATAAGTTTGTATAAAAGATATACATACCATATACTGTATATATTTTCCTGACATATAGATGAGAATGTCATCTTTGTTGACAGTAGAATTTAGCTAACTACATTATTTGTTACATTGACAGTAATTAAATTTATAAAAATGCCTTAAAAATACTCTCATTACAAATGACACTTAAAATTAACAGAATTCCAAAAAATATATATATGTATATTTTTATATAACTCTATTACTAATTTAAAATAGTCTTAGTGTGTCATAACTTACCGTATCCTTAACAAATTGCATCGTCCGCACATTGAACTCTCCTTTAGCGTCTTTCAGCTTCCAAATCTCCACCATACACGCGCCGTCGTAGCGCGGCAACACCGCCAGTTTCAGTACGTCATTCTTCTGTGTTGCCACAAACACGACCAGCTGTTTGCCGACATTCTTAGCCGTTGTTACGTCGATGGTGACGTGGGTAAACCTTTCTAACACCGCCTTGTATACGGGCTCGCCTAATATCGGCTGGATTGATTCGGACATTAGATGATATCTCTGATAATCTATTGCTGAATGCGATCTGTAGGAAGCAAATAAAATTTTAATTTTAATACCTCTATAAATATAAATTAACAAATATATTTGTTCGAAATCTTAAATCTCTCAAAGTTTAAGGCAATCTGCTTTGAAATTGACACAACACTCTATATGAATACACACATTTATAAATATCACTCTATATATAATTTTGTAATCAAACAGACTGTCACAGCAATGCTTGGTAATAAAATGATACTTATTAAATAATACGATGAAAAACCTACACACTTGATAATGGACAAACAGGCTAAAAAGCAGTTTCATTAACTGTGAATTCGTTCTCTGTTGATACAGAGAATATATTGATATACTGAAAAATATTTATACAGTACCTACCGTCTTACAATTCAATGCTCACATGAAAATGATCAGCCAACTGATAAAGATAGACTTATAATTGTCAATACATATATAAATAGATAATTTTATAACTTACATAAAGAACAAATAATCCTGTTTACCAAACAAATTTTGGTCCTAAACGAGAATCGAACCCACTACCACTAGCTTATTAGCCAGGGTGACTTGACCATGACTTGACCACTTGACCATGAGGCCCTTACCTAGAATCACTGATGCATCTAAAGTGGTCTCTAGCTTGTCTGGGCAAAGCACGCGGTTCCCACGTGGACAGAGGCGAATCTTGCACTTTGAAAGGCCCCTCAAAGGCTGCGTGAATATCCGACATGTTGTATACACAGACCGCACTGCCAGCTATGCTGTTACTGTAAAATAATATATTAGGTGTGTACTTTCTATTGGTCACTGATGCTCATTAATTGTTTAATTCACAACAAATAGAAAAAAATCGTATCATTACTGGAAAGCCGTTAATACTAAAGCAGCATTTTGACTAAATGCACCGGCATTCTCCTGAATTACAAGGAATATTAAATATATTTTCTTTATGTGAGAAAAGTAGCAAACGAGCATGCAAACCAACTGATCTTAAGTAATCGCAGCCTATAGACATCCACGTACAACCACAAACACGACCATAATCCTATCTGAGCTCGAACGTAGATGCGTTGCTACTCTTGAGGACTAAGATAGTCGCCTGGCTTCAAATTGTAGCCGGCAACCGCATCTTTCTAACCGAAAAACAAGTAATGCTTTACGACGGATTATGAGGGCGGCGGAGGTACCTCCCCGGTCGAACTATAGTTCTCCCACCTTTAAATCTCATTATTAGTACCATACAGATAATAATATCACAAGATTTTCTCGTTAAATTTCGATTAATAAATTAGAAAAGTTATGCCTTCTTCCGCCAAAAAATCTTTCAAGTCACTAAAAAAGGGAAAATCAAGGATTATAAAAAAATATTAAATCTCTAAAATTGCCTTTTGGCTTTTTAATAGTTTTCCAGTAGAGATTATAAAGTAACAAACTTAGGAATTGCTTCACGCCAGAAAATGGGTGTGATGGTGCCTCCCCCGTCAAACCATGTAAGTCCTACCAACTTGCAAACTTTATTTTGAATTTTTTACGCAATAAAAATAGAAAACTAGAACACAGTCGTGCATTGAATGGTAACTGGACATCTATAATCAATTCCATATAGAACAGGAAACCTGAACTCGACCTCACATGTCGTTCGTGTGGTTTATGAAGATAAATAACGTCTTGATAAGGTAGAAAATACACGTAATATTGCGGTAATCATTTATAATATATTTGCGGAAATTTATTTCGACGAGGAAAGTACCACCGCCTCCCTCTGTCTATTTCTCTGTTCTAAGATACATCCAAGTGAAGCACAGGAATGTATGAGATTGGATTGCACTGAGCAACCACTCAAATTCAGGCGGCCTACACACACGTTTACTACTCTTCTACATAAATTATACCCACGTGGGAGTAGTAAATATGGCGACTAGGATCTTCTCCTGTGGAAGGTATTCCACGCCCTGGACTTCATTGTAGTGGAATGGGACATCTCCCGGGATGGAGCAACTGAGCCTGGCCTTCAGGAATGTGGTCCAGTTGTCTTTCATCACCAGGTGACCTCCGGAGTCATTCTTGCATACTCGGGCGACGCGAGAGTATATTGTCTGTGGAAAATACCAATAACTGAAATCATATAACATAATAGTGGAAGAGACAGAATGGTCACGAAATTAACACAGTTTATAGCAGAAGTGCAAGACTTCTGTACTCTTGTTTGAAGGGTATGGTAAGTGAGAATAACGTACCCTACAAATCTTCTACGGTACTTAAAATAGTTATCATCAGCTATCTATTGCTCTCTCACTGTCAGGCTTGGGTCTTTTCTCTTAACGAGATTTTGGCAACGACCAATTTTCTTTTACCATTAACACATGGAGCGTGTAAGACTTGGACCCACGATAAAGAGTAAAAGATATCCAGGCACAGAACCCAGATTCTTATAACTAAGTTTTAGTTTTAAGTAGAAAAGTATAAAAACACCTAGACACAGGATAAAATATCACCCTGTGTCAAACCGGTCGCAATGTAATGGGGTTAATCAATACAAGTTTGGAAGAGCTTACCTTCCCACAATTCATGTATTCCACGGCGACCTCTCTGAACACAAAGTACACGAAGTGGTCGTCCTCGAAGCTACCTACGAACTGGGGCTCATTGAGCCAGCTCAAGTCGTACTGAGTGGTACGCAGCATACCAGGGTCGCGGGACGCAGCGCCACGGCTCCTGAAAGTACATCTTATATATCAGATTTCCATGTGCTAGTGTTTTTGTATTCGTAATCCTTGTAAAATTCACCGAATTTGATTTTTTCTAATATCGCCAACTTACTGATTCTTAGGTATAGTTGAACCCAGTAGATGGCGTTAATCGTAACCCAGCATTTTTATTAATTTTCCGGCCTTTTTATTTCTCGTGTAAAGAATCATTCTAATTTTCAAACTTCCAGCAGCCCATATTATTTATTAATAAAGAGTCCACTACTCAAAAAAATATATCTCAAAATATGAAATCAAATAATAAACATACCTGCAAATAGTAGTATCGGAACTGGCGAAGTCAGTAGGTGTTCCGGCGTAGTACTCGCCGTTGGTGGTCAAGATGGCGGTGATGTTGGAGTGAGGATTGTGGGGACAGTTCGCTACGCCCGGCACCCACTCCGACACCATGTTTAGAGACTCAATCTGAAAGCAAATTTTACCTTAGCTAGATATAATAGTACCTAACTATATGGACAAACTTAGGAGGTATCTAAAATGAAGGTTTTCTTGCATTTTAGTGCTATCATTGTGGCTTGTGACTTACACATGAGGTAAAATTCTTAGTTCTCGAGAATAGCAACGCATCTTTTATCGACTTGTAATATGAAGTTCGTTACACGTTCATGGATGGCAGCGACCACTTAACGTAAGTTGGGCTGCGTACTCCAATTTTCGAAAAATAATCAAATAAATCTATGTAACAAATCTTTTATTTTGTCAAAAAGAAAAACTTTAATCGTTACTTTCTTCTTACACAAGTCATAAAAGTATATTACATTTTGAACAATGGTGTCATAAACACATTCAATTCAAATTAAACGACAAATTTTAAACTAAAGACAAAATACCGAATGTTTCCTTTAGAAGAACGTGAGTCGAATCGTAAATTGTTTAATAGCAAATTATCACCTCGCGGAAGTAATAATCACGAATCAAACAAACGGAAACGGTATGTTTAACATCAATTCCATCATTTATTGGCATAGTATAAGCAATGAATTGCATTTAGATTACTTATATGTACGGCAAAGTCATAACACTTTGAGTAAACCTCTAATGCTCGAATTCTTAAGAGAATGAAGGCTAAGCCTTGAACAAAGGAAGCATTCATTATGTCAATATCCTTGTAAACATTAGAAAAGAACCGTTTCTTTTACTTATTACCATACACAATGCAAATAGAATTCATTTCTTTGAAGAATCTGCTTAAATATAACCGTCTATATCTAAACAATTCGACAAAACACGGCAATTTTAAAGGAAAAACAAGAAAAACTTAACTTAATAGAAGGCAAATTGATTATGTCAGTGTAAAATGTCGCCAGAAACCGCTCCTATCCAACCGAATCGCAAAGGTTGTTTGCGAATAATGGGGGCGAGGGTGGTATCTCTGTGTTAAAGCATACTTCTACCACCCTTTAAACACAGTTTCATTTCCATCATACCTCTCTCCAGCTGCATATTGGACTGAAAGCGTTGGTCCCACAGGCGAACAGCTTGTGTCCATACGACAGCAGCACTTTGATGTAATTGTGGCAGTCTTCCTCGGTCTGTCCCTTCACTTGGCACAGCTTGGTTTTCTCAGGAGAGGCTGGCCAGTCCGCCCGCTCCAGCTGACGAAGTCCTCGTAGAGAAAGGCGGTATAACGTGTCTCTGTATAAAAAATAATATGTATTAGAATATATAGTACAATAGTAACAGCATTAATAACAGGATATGTTATGGAAATCCCCCTATCTATATATGGACTATACAAATATATTTATACTATAATTAGTACTATATCAATTTGATACTATTTAAATTTGAAAATATTGTTTACATATAGTATAATAATGTTTCATATTTCTATTTTGTGAAGTATTATTGTTTTTCTTTTTAATGTATAAATTTACTTTATATTTTATTTGTTTTTGTATATAGATTCTATGGGCATAATAAATAAATAAATAAAAATATACACTAGGTTTTACAGCTATGCTGGAAAATAATACCTCGCCGTATATCTGTCACTATATGTATGTCACGGTGATGTCGGTGTTATTTTATAATTATCCAAAAAAAATAGTGTGTTGAGTCAAACTACATTTTTTACTTTCTTTTTTATTTTTATTAACATTTAGAATTTATTATATCATTCAATGACAGATTTAGACCAGTTTTTTTCCGTCGGTGAACCGTAGTCAACAGGACTTTTCATTTTAGTTAATACGGCCTAAGAAAATCCATTACTTAACTGTATGTAAATATCTTATAATAAGAATAATAATTTGAATGACATTGAGGTAATGAACAAATTTTTTGCTATTTCAATTTTGATATTCCGATATTTCCAACTTTGTTTTCAATTCTAATTTATTGGATTACATATGTAGATCTCGACAACGTAATTTTAATAGGCGGTAGTAATATTCTTGGCCCTAGGAAACACTACCGCCAACTTCATAAACCTCCGTGTTTTTTTTTAAATATTTCGATTAGAGGGATATGGTTGCCGAATACACTTGTAACGGGGCACACACACACACACGCACGCACGCACGCACGCACGCACGCACGCACGCACGCACGC
>DWON01002340.1:0-20966 GCA_018251015.1 Phocides pigmalion okeechobee
ACGTGTGCAAAGTTTCAAACTAATCAGACATCTGGAAATTGGTGAAAATTATGCTCAAAGATTCCGTTACATACATAGATACAATCCAAGCTAATAAAAATGTCTTAACAAATATTTTGTATTTTTTTTAATATATTTTAACATTTACTTCTAACATATGTAAGAGACTTCATTGTTCATTAATTATCAAATATTCATCATCAACACTGAACAATAACAAAAACTAAATAGACAGGTAGAAAGCATATCACTCTTGACTTTACATTAGTTCTATCGTCAGCTCAAATTGTAATTTAAAGGTGATCGACACTTGATTGGGAAAGTAATTTGGTACTGCAACACGGAGCTTATGCAATAAGCTTCGAAAGCTAATAAACGTCCGATGGACGCCTTTGTTTGGACTTTGAGCTTTCCTTTCGTGACTCGTTTAATACCAACAGATGCCGTTTTTCTTTGATCTGAAACGCATTAAAAGATTAAGGCCGTAATCCTTACGATACCGTTAAATAAATATCAGGATCACAATGTTCCGTTAAATTGTTTTGATATTTTATAACTATTTCATGTTTATCTTTTGATTTTTAACATCAAGAAAACTGATCAACCAAAAAATAAAAACGCACTAGACGTAGGGTAGACCGATTAATCTATGATTAGCAACTGGCAACAGTTTCCACCCCCACCGCAGTTTAGCCATGACCTCGAGCCATGCAACTGGTTCGAAATATCGGCAATCAAAAAATCAAAAATCATTAATCATGAATACCCGGTATATATTGGGAAACTTATAAATACGTTACGCGATAGTACTAGTTTAAAACTATGTGTATTTTTTATTTGTGTGCTTAATAATAGTATACTATACTTTTTGTGGCCCAATATAACTTCATTCTTGTTAGAAACTGGATCGGAATGGGCCACGTCCCGTTTTGGCGAACGAAGCTGCCCGCATTTTCGGAATCACTTTCAAGCATCCCATATTCGGAATTCAATGGCTCATGAATTATCCCGGACGGTGATTTTCTTTTGAGTCCAGCTTTTTGGTGCTCGGATAAAGATTGGATAACTTGGCCTCTTGATATGCTGCATAAGCATGAACTACCTAAAGTGTATCCGTTTCTTTAGCCTCCGAATGATTAAGAAGCGTGTATAAAAACGTGTATCCTTGATGGTATTAACAGAAAAACTGTTTTTTTTCATGTTTGTGTTTATTGAATAAATTTCTAGAATGCTATTTATTCCTAGTTATTGTTACGCGTGTTTTGAAATTAGGTTTTATTTTGTTTTATCTCTATATAAATTTTCATCTCACATCATTATTAGCAAATAAAGTGTAACTTAACGTTTCTTACATGTATTATTTAAATAAGCGAACAGAATCCAATATAACAGTTACCAGAATAAGAAACATTTAGGCTATAGTCCAACACGATGGCCAAATGCAGATCAGTAGGCTTGTTGCAACTTTGTGAAACTATGGCAACCTTTGAAGGAAGTAAGTGCAGATTCTCTGACTCGACGCTTTCTGAAATTATAAAAAAACTAAGAAGGAACTCTTTATCATTAAAGCAAACAATAACTATTTACTTTACTGTTATTCCTTTTCACGGTCGCATTTTCTGGTTCAAACGTATGGTTACCTCCACCTTACAATATGTGGAATAATCTAGACACACACATGTGAAATCTTAAAGAACGCTGACAAAGAGCTCTTCTTGATCTATCCTGCGATCCATTGGTGACTCTGATCTTGCAAATATTCATAGGCGACGATGACAGTCCATCAAGTATCCTGTCTTTTGACTGATTATCGTACTCCAGAAAACAATAACGTCGCGGCCAGAAGTGTAGTTCAAAAACATGGTAGTTTACATAACACATTTATCTTAGTTCGTCTTCAGTTATAAATTATCGCATTCTATTATCCTTCGACACGATAATTAGAGATCGGGTAATTTATTATACACTGATAGAGAATGGCCGGTTAGGAATAGCGAATTTGTTGTACGGTTAATGAACTTTGGCGAAGTTCAGATATGTGTGGATTTTCGTTGTTTCATTAATATTTTATTATTATATTTTTATTCTCATAAACCTGTTATAAGTCCACTGGTGGGCACATTTTTTTCATAAAATGGTAGTAGAAAATGAACGTGCAATAAACCTGATGGTAAGTGGTCATTACCTTCCGTGGATATCTGTAACCAACTCCATAAGGAACAAGGGTCCAAGCACAAACGCCAAATATAACGTAACATACTCATAACACTTCAAAATAAAATTATATCTACTACTTTTTTACCTTACTAAAGCCTTTACAAGGTCGTAAAGGCTTTAGTACATGCATGCTAGGTAGCCTGCATAATGCATTGCTACTTTTGAGGGCTATGATGGTCTACTCGCCTTAAGGATAAATAAATCTTCAAACTTGAAAATGTTTTTTTTTTTTGTTATGAAAGAGTAAGAAACGGAAATGCAGGCCACCTGGTGTTAAGTGGTCACTGCAATCCTTGGACAACCACGTCCAATCTCAAACAGAACAGAAGTTCTATTTAAGGATGGACGCGGATGCATTCCTACTATTGAGGACTATGGTCGCTTCCAATAATATGTATCCGGCAACCACACCTCCCCAACAGAAACACATTGCTGGAAGAACATGTTACTTTACGGCGGGTTATGAGGGTGGCGGTGTTACCGCCCCGGGCCAGTTCTAACGGCTCTACCACCTTTAAAACTATAATAAAAGTCTAACCTAAACAATCTAAAGGGAATCCACGCGACATGGCTCTAAGAACGCTGGCCGCATTCCGCGATGAATAGCAATCGCAATTCTCGACGCGCGATATGAACCAGCTCTGTCATGAATCAGTTGATACATGACTTTTGACATGACTAACACAAAAAATACAGCAGAATTAAATCTCCCTTTTTGAAGTCGTTTAAAAATAGGCAGCGGTGGTACTGTCTAGAATTTTACCACTTTTAAAATATCACATTTTGCGGCAACTTCAAAGGGAGCTGTTACCAATACCCCATTTTTATTACTACACCATACTTTATGTTGGTTGCATAGCGTAATTAACATGATTCTTACATTACTGCGCTATCGTAAGTTGAAATAAAAGTCTGTTACTATAATTAGTACAAGCAACTGAGAAGTTTTTTGCTCCTAAATACTTGTTTATGTATCAAACCTTGATATTGTTCCGTTTCATTTTATTATATAAATCAACCGTATTATTATATAAATCACCGTTTTCATATTATACAAATCAACCTTAGCCAACGGGCTCTCAAAGCCGATGTACCGATTTTACATTGTACCCTTGACGTTCATTAAGTGTTTGTGAATACCTTAGAACGAAATAAAATATTTGAATTGAATTTGAATTGTTAAAGATTTAAGCACAGGCATAGGCTATAACTTTGGATAGGAGGGTAGAAGTTCCATTGGTTCAATCACCTTAAATACCTATCTTAGTTAATTAGAAAGTACACAAACTTTGAAGTAATGGAGTTAAGCCGTGATAACGAGCTGGTTCGTAATATCGGCAATCAAAAATCGTTAACCTTAAGTACCCGCTATATAATAAAATTTGTACGGATGTCTTCACCTCAAGACATGTCTATATAGGTTCCAAAACAAACACAATGCTTAGCGTTCTAAGTGTAACAGAAACATTCCCACGATGGTATCTGACCATTCAGCGTTCTGTCTAATTAACTGGCTCAGTATTAAGCTTGCTTAACACCTGTCTCCCAGAGAACGGACGATGGAAAAGATTGTAGGAAATATTTAAATATTGTAATATATTTTGTAAATACTATTTTTGAGTACTTGTACGAAATTATTTAGTCTTTATTTGAGTATCGTCAGGTGACAGACTTACTAAGTACAGTGAAAGGGAAAATGAAATTACTGCCACGTTGTTATCAAATTAAATGTTACTTTGATTTGATGATGACAGAGTCAGAAGTGTCTAAATCATATTTCGGTTGAAATATGAACAGCAAAAACTATTTGAAAAATATGGTGGGGGAGACATTAAATTAAATCAAACACGCTTTATTGTCAGCACAAAGAATACACAAGTATAGAAAATGCAAAAACAAACACGACATCGCATCGCATTCTTAATGGAATACTGACCTATTGATAGATACGTCAGAACGGAGTTACATACAGATACAGGCTTTTGTTAGCGCCATCTACCGTCTACAGTTCCAGCTAAATTGAAATTACGCATTACTTCCGCCCCAGCAATATATCAATTTTAATTTTATACATCAAGAAGTAGGATAAGATCTCTTGTCGAGATCTTCTTTAGTGATTTCCCAACAATGTCTTTTTTTGAGTTGAGTCAGTATTCCATTTAGCATGCGACATGTGCCTTATGGTCGAGGCCTAAACAGTGAAAGGCGATAGTTAAAACTAAAGCTATTGGTCTTCTGAAATACATCGATATGTACTTATTCTAAAGATGCGCCCAATGACACAATCTAATAAGAAATTCTGAACAATCTATCAATCTAAAGAGGGTCCATGCTCATGCGGCACGGACTCCCTTTACCTTTTTTCCTTTAGAGGAATATCTAAAAGTACTAAAAAGTACAAAGATTAATTAGTTTTTCCCAGTTTACTTTTCGTCAATATACTTTCTCATTGTAATGCTATTTATCATTTATTCCTATAATTTTCGCAGAATTTATACACTTTACTATGTTCCGGGTATTCATAATTAACGATTCTTGATTTTTATTGCCGATATTTCGAATCAATTTAGTGGTCATGGTCACGGCGGAACGTCGGTGGGGGGAAGCTGTTGTCCGATGCTAATGGTAGCTTAATCGTTGGGTAGATTTAGGGTGGATTGATTAATCTATCATTAGTATCTGTTAACAGGTTTCCCCCACCGCAGTTTCATCGTGACCAAAAATCGACATTCGTGAGTACCCGATACATATTAAATTTATCCATATTGTCAGCACCTTTTCCCGCGGGTGCTGAGGACATTAAACAGGAATTTAGAAAGCGAGATATGAGTTAATTGATGTCGCAATTACACTGTTTTCACTTCACTAGAGCTTATCTTCTGTTACTGGTTTACTATCCTCATTAACGTGTTTATGTACGTTAGTATGTCTGTATGTTAGTTTTTTCTAAGTATGGAATCGACATATTAAGAACACAATACTAATCAAATATAGAATATCTTGAAACTAATTATAATTAAAACTTATCATAGACAATCTAAAGCAATCTGCGCCCTCTCTGTGCCAAGAACGCTGGCTACGTTCCCGCATTGAATAGCAATTAATTTTCTTTAATTCTTTGCGCGAGACATTAATCGGTCCTTGTCACTAGCAGGGTCGATCAAACATGGAATCAATTGTTTGGATTGTTTTTTCGCATTCGGATTGCCTGGACCAAAGCTTTTAAAGCCATTCGGAACGTCGGCTCGACATATTGTCAATTAAAAATCGTTAACCATGAGTACCCCTAACATTTAAAATGTATTAATTCCGCGATATTATATTATATATTAAAATATGCCAATATTGTTACATAAGCAATATGTCTTCCTTATTTGCTGAGTGTAGCCAAAAACACTTTCTACATATTATATATCCTTGTTACAATCCTTTAAAAAAATATTCATACACTTTTGTTTCAATCAGTATTAAATATTCGACGTTCATAGATCCTAATATATACAAAGTATTTCCTGCAATAAACGTGTAAAATACCAAATTGGATCGTATCAAGATTACAGACACCGTTGCAACACTTTGATACGAACGCTTGACCCAAAATACATAGTTAACAGGAAATAAAACATCAAAGATAACGGCTAATGCATGATACTGTCTAAATAGATACGTTGCACTGTAAAGAGAGTATTTAGAGTATTAAATATTATAGAAAAT
Source organism: Phocides pigmalion okeechobee (assembly GCA_018251015.1). Taxonomy (NCBI): domain Eukaryota; kingdom Metazoa; phylum Arthropoda; class Insecta; order Lepidoptera; family Hesperiidae; genus Phocides; species Phocides pigmalion. The sequence continues at coordinate 5,932 of DWON01002340.1, forward strand.
GCCTTAAAACTATAAAAAGTTTTATTATTAAAGTGGCAGATTACCGCTTTAGCAAAGTATAAAATATGTTTTTCTTTAGGTCGCAGAATACCTCTTTAGGAAATTATAAAATATGTTTTTCTTTAGGTCGAAGAACACCACTTTAGTAAAGTATAAAATGTTTTTTTCCTAAGGTCGTAAAATACCACATTAAGAAAGAATAAAATATGTTGTCCTGAGGTCGTGGAACACCACTTTCAGGAAAGTGTAAAATATGTTTTTCCTAGGGTCGCAGAAGATCATTTTAAGAAAGTGTAAAATATGTTTTCCTAAGATCGCAGAACACCACTTTCAGGATACTTTGAAATATTTTTTTCTTTAGGTGACGGAATACTACTTCACGAAAGAATAAAATATGTTTTTCCTAAAGCCCAGAATACCACTTCAACAAAATATGAAATATGTTTTTCATAATTTGGTAGGTAGAACAACATTTCGTGATACCAACACCGCGCTCATAATCCACTGTAAGCTGTGCTTGTTGCCGTTGGAGAATCGGTTGGCTAAGCTTACAAGCAAAGATCTTAATGCTCGGCACTGGAATCAGATGCAAAGCTGATATTTCTGAACTTGGATCCAGTATAACCTGGAATACTCTGTGCAAAAAATGCGTTATACATTTTTTTAGAGCGGGACATTATCCGCTGAGCCCCTGAGTATGTATCATATATTTCGTATTCAATTACATTACACTTCACAATAAATACACGAAGCGTTACTCAACAATATAGCCGTTGGTATATTTATATCAATGTCGAAAATATTACAAAGGGTACCGACGATTTCATTTAATGTTACAAAATATTTATATGCGTTCGAAAGTAAGTTTCTGAAACACATTACATTGTAATATGCAATAACTGATGCAGTTTACTTCAATTGATGGTATATTGTATAAAGGTAGGTGAACTATAGTTCGACCGGGGAGGTACCACCGCCGCCCTGATAATCCGCAGCAAAGCATTACTTGTGTTTCGATTGGAGAGGTACGGTTGTCGGCTACACTTTGAAGCGAGGCGAACATCTTAGTCCTCAGGAGTAGCAACGTATCTACGTTCGAGCTCAGATAGGATTTCGGTAGTGTCTGTGGTTGTACGTGGATGTATGGGCTGCGACTGCTTGACATCGGGTGGCTTGCATGGTCGTTTGCTACTCTTCTCACATAATAAAAAAAATAAAAAGATGGTATGGCATAAAAATGTAAATAAAATGGCTTAGTACAATGTTTTTGAATTAATTGTAATACAAATAAACACTTTTGATAATTCCGAGTTTTATTCACAAACACTCGACTATTGCAAGAAACTTCTTGTTTACATTCTGTAATTCTATTGGGTTTTTATAACTAATAATATAATGTTAACTACTTAATAGGCCAGGGTGACAAATTTCATTCAGGATTTAAAGACTAACATTTCTTATAAAATTAGGTTTTCTACATATTTACATGAAAGAGATTCCCGATGTCAATCCACGTCGCACGCATCTCTAATTTTTTGAAATTATATGCATATTAGAAATTCATAATGGAGGATACACATAATGAAATTCCTCACTGTTAAAGCCAGTGTTAAGGGTAAAGTTCTCTATTAAGATTTCAAAGACGTGTGAAGTCTACTGATCCGCACGTAACTCGTGTGGTAGCCTGTAGCCTAATCCTCATTTTGAGAGTAAACCCCTTCCCAATAGGTCTGTAGTGGGTTGATGGAAAACTTACTACACTAATACATAGAGATTACTAAACATATCTAGTAGGCAATTTACTAATGGATTCATATGACATGTTTACCTATTATTAATTTGAAAGTAGGACTGCCAACATCCCAGTTGGCACGAACTCTGCGTCCATCCCGAAAGCTTTGGCTTGTCAACGGGTAATAAACAGCATGTATGTCTATGTATATAAATATGAACATGTTGTCTGTCTTTACGTTAAACATATTCGCAGAAAATTGTGGTTGCCAGCGACCATCTTAGTCCTCAAGAGTAAGAACGCATCCGCGTCCATCCTTAAATAGCACTTCTGTTCTATTTGAGATTGGACGTGGTTGTCCATGTGCTGCAGTGACCACTTAACATCAGGGGGCCTGCATGCCCGTTTCTTACCCTTTCACAATTATATATATAATTTCACAATAATATTGATGTTAAGTGGTCACTTATATGTCACTTGTCACTTATAGGTCACCTATATATATATATATATATATAAAACAAAAAGAACAATGTTCACATATGCAATACAGTACATCATTTTCTGTATCCATACGCTTATAAAACAATGGTATATCTGATAGGATCTAAGAGAATTTATTATAGTATTGTTTAGAGACACGTCTATATCTAGCAGAACATGGACAAAAGCTTCCATGATTTGTATCCACGAAAATCATATTCGCAATCATTCCAAACCCACGATCGCCACACTCATGATAATCTTGAAGCTCTTCCTTTTAGTAGAATTATGCAATTGTTATGTCACTTACTTATGATGCCATTTTATCCCTCAAAAGTGGCAACTCATCAGTCATCGACTTCACGTGTGAGTTTCCTTCCATATTAATTTGGTTACAAATGACCGTGGGCGACAGAAACATAACTTCATATAGACTACATATTCACTAACTATTTCTTAAAAAAAAAGGGGTATATTTAAATTTCTAAATCTGTGTTTAGATTTAGCTAAATATCTGCATGAAAAAGCAACAAATCTATTGTCACCATTTCAGCGCACAAAAAGATCGTCACAATAGCAAAAAATCATGGCATGATAAATGGTATTTTATAAAAAAATACTTCACCTGGCATCGAAATTTATTCACGGGCGGGATCGCGACCACAAGTCTAACTTATAATTTTGGGTGAATGAACTTGTATTTCTGAAACTGAAATTCTGTCTACACTGCACTGATTCAAATAAGACGCACTAAAATAATAGGAAAAAGTTGCCAAATGCTTGTTGGGTTACACTCTATGAAGGGCTGCAGTGATCGAAAATATTTCATGTCTTTCCACTACGTGGCGTACGTATTTTATCTTATGTCCATTAAAAGTACAAACAGTTTTATCTTATTCCAATTAATTTACATTAAAATTAAAGGATATGGCGAAATTATAAAGGTAATTTCGGAACAAAATCCTAAGAATATTAACTGAATGACCGACTTCATTAAAAATGTGTTACTGATATGAGGGATCCTTCTTTATTTTATTTAAATCTATTTATGAAAATCGATATATTCCTTATATATACATTAATCAATTCTAGTGTACCCTTAACTTCAAAACAAATATCACCCCGTGTTTTACCACTCTTAAAATACCACCCGTATTTTCTTTTAAAATTTAAATGGGTCAAAGGAAAGGAATCCTTTCCCAATAATAAACGATGTTATGCTGATTTAATATATAAATATACAGAGAAACATACAACCGAATTGAAAACATCTTCCTTTTTGAAGTCGGCTAAAAATAAACGACCGTAATATGTAGATAGAGACTACAGCGGATAACATTTTACTTGGAACTAAATACAGGGAACGAAGACTTTCTAGTTATAAACTTATTACCTCATTATCTCTTCTTACCGATGTTAATAAAGTTTAGTACAGATACTGATAAAATAAACTTTTAGTTCTGTACTAAGGAACAGAAGCGAAGTAAATAATGAGAGTTATTCCTCAACATTTTACTGAAACAAAATTATGAGCGTCTTGTTAACTTTAGTTTACTACTTGATTGTTTCTGGTTACTTTGAGAAATGTGGCACAATGGTTAGCATATCGGTCTGTCAAGCAAGGTTCCGAGTTCAGCCCCCACCTAGACGTGAGTTAAATGATCCTTTCGGTATATGTTATAAATCTGGAAATTACTGTAGCTAATACATCATAAAGAGTCCTCATGCAGAAGTATTTTAACATTTATCATAATTTTTTTGTATAAATAAATTTACTCTTCCACTGTTCTACATTGAAGCAGAGTGGTGGAGTATGTTTAAATATCCTGCAGTTGCATAAAGACAAAGGTCCTGATTCTCACTGAAAACTGTGAATATTCAAGGGTTCATTAACTCGATAAAGTTAAGAGATGATTAAGAATGGGTTTTTATTTTTTGGGCATTTCAATAAGACCAAAATTCAATGTGTCCATAGACTGCCGAGATCCCATACATCAGGTATCCTGCACGCTCATGAGGTTCTCTTCAAACAAAAGGTCTTAGAAATTGCATTAAAAATATCCCGTTGAAATATCGCTTCAATAACAAACTGCTGTCTTGTAAATCGATTGCCACAGACAGCAAAATTGCAAATATGAGATCACTTAACATCAGGTATTCTGCACGCTCATTAGGTTCTCTTCAAACAAAAAGTCTTACAAATTGCATTAAAAATATCCCGTTGAAATATCACGTCATTAACAAACTGCTGTCTTGTAAATCCATTGCCAAACAGAGAAGTTGCAAATATGTATAAAATCGCAATACATTTCTTATTCTAATGAGCGTCAAACGGTTCGCTAGCCGCGTGGGCGTGTCACCTGTGCAAATACTTGAAATTCTTTTCATCCCGTATTTACATGTTTACTCAGCCCGTACGTGAATGGGATAAAAATCGACTTGTAAACTCACTTCGACTCCAAATCGAACCGACACAATACGGTCTGTTTGCGGTCGCAGCAAATCGTTCTTTAACTCCGTATTTTACGACTGTCATAAAAGTCATAATGTCATAAAAGTGTCATTTAGAGGTGGGAGAACTATAGTTCGACCGGGGAGGTACCACCCTCGCCCTCAAAATCCGCCGTAAAGCATTACATGTGTTTCGGTTGGAGAGCACCAGTAGCCAGTTACACTTTGAAGCGAGGCGACCATCTTAATCCTCAGAAGTAGCAACGTATCGACGTTCGAGCTCAAATAGGATTTTTATCGTATTTATGGTCTCACGTTGATGTCTATGGGCTGCGACTACTGAACATCAGATGGTTTGCATGCTCGTTTGCTACTCTTCTCACTTAAAAAAAAGTGTTTTGCTTATGGGTACTTCTCTCTATTTCCGTAGAACCTTTGACTAGAACTACCGCTTTGTCAATTCTAATTATTGTAATGTCTATAAGTACTCACAAAGTGAACTTCAAAGGTACGTTAATTTTATAACGTAAATGGAGATCCTCTTAATCAGATCACGGCGAACGTCAAAGTCGGAAAATAATTTGATTACAAGATACCCTAAAGATGATTGCTACTTAATATATAATAGTTGAATGAGTAGATGATGGACTAATGAATAAATTAATGAAGTACTTGATGAAACCAACTGGCTGAACCCTAGGTACTACAATAGGATAAAGTAAAGCTTTATTGTTTTACCACTATTCTGCGTTATGGTCAGAGTCACTACTCTAATGGAATTTCTTGACTTTGGTGTCCTCCACATACCGAATGGAAGACTGCTTACAAGTTTAAAGGTGGGAGAACTATAGTTCGACCGGGGAGGTACCATCGCCGCCCTAATAATCCGCCATTACTTGCGTTCCGGTTGGAGAGGTGCAGTTGCCGGCTACACTTTGAAGCGAGGCGACCATACGATTTTAAACTAATATTATCGCGGAATCCATACATTATGTTATATAACGGGTACTCGCGATTAACGATTTTTGAAACTCTTTCGCCGTGACCACGAACCATGCAACTGCTTCGAAATATCGGCCATTAAAAATAAAAAATCAATAATCATGAGTACCCGTTATATAACATAACGAGGCGACCATCTTAGTCCTCAGGAGTAGCAACGCATCTACGTTCGAGCGCAGATAGGATTTCGGTCGTGTTTGTGGTTGTACGTGGATCTCTATGGGCTGCGACCATTTAACATCAGGTGGTTTGCATGCTCATTTGCTATTCTTTTGATATTTAAAAAATAAAATTAAGTCCTACGTGAAGGCGACCTTCCCCTTCCCACGATTGCGGGAGACATCACGTCTCTACCTATTTGACGGCTCTATCAAGAGCGCCTCAATAAGACTGTCGATATCACGGCCGGAAGTTATCGAGTTGAAATATTCTACAGAAAGGTTGAAGTCTTAGAAATGTTGTGATGATTTCAATGTTATCGATGTCAAGTGAAATATATAATATAACCCTTGAAATAAATACATTATGATAGATTCGTAACAATGATATTTATTGGCAAGACTTAATTAAACAAACCACATTGCTTATATAGACAAAAAGATTTTAAACCATTCATCAAATCTCGAATATGACTAAATTGAATGTGATTAGTCATTGAGGCAATTTCCGATATCAAGATAGATGGATATAGGCTTCGTTCTTTCAATTATTATCTCCTTTTATATGCAAATAAGTAGGAAAATGTCGTGTATCTCGGAAATGTCGTGAATATCAGTCATGGTGTCGAATTGGGCACGTACCTTCGCGCTTGTTTGCACTTGTATTACAAGGGTGTTTGAATGATGTTATTTGCTCATGCGTTGTGAAAGAAAATCTTTTTTTGAACATACAAGGAAATTATTAATACAAAAATAAATCCTTTCTTACGGCTGAAGAGTAAGATTACATGTTTTTTGTGTGACTAAAGATAATCTTTTTGAAGTTCATTGTAAGCTTTGACATAGACAATATAAACGTGAACAATAAATTATTTATCTAATTTGATGTATTTATTTGTAACACGTACTAAATATACATTTTGAATGTCTTCATTTCTTCTATATGTAATGTAATGTAATTTTGTATGCCAAACGACATACAAAATTACATCTTTTACGCAAGTAACATTTAAAAAGGGTACAAAGTTTTCTCCAATTTGTACAAAATGGTACATAATGTATATATACAAAGGTAATATAAATATATAGGTTAAATATATTACGTGCCTCTTACCATAGAAATATATAATGTGATATAATATTTATATTCAGCTGTAAAACAAATAAAGCCACAATTACGCCTGAAAGCTGCGGTACGTAATATTGCTTCGCGACTCGTGTATAATGATGACGCCAACTGTTAGTCGTGCAATACGATTATACAATTATTTCGTAGTATGTGTGAGTATTCACCTAAAACAGTTTTGAAATTGTATTTCTTTTTATTAGAGCTAAAATTGAGAACTGCGCGTACTCAGATTCGGAACTGTGGCTTGAAGTTAGTCCCTAGTATTACATAAAAGTGAAACGTCCGTTTATTTATTTGTTTGTATTTTTATGGCTCGAAACCTACTGATATAATTAACGTTGATTTTTTTTATACTGAGCAACTGTACCTCTGGTTTTGGCTTTGGTTGGTGAACCACCACCAGATTCATGATAAAAAATGAGTATATTATAGTTAAAATAAACAATTAACGCTGTTGGAAATATATCTTTTCTAGAATAAATAAGATTGACTGTTTCCGTATGAACGCTATTAACCGACGGAATTTATTTCTTTCTTTATCTGCCTTGATGCAATTTCTGTAGGTCTATTAGAAAAATGTGTTTGCATGTTATAATTAGAAGCGAAGCGACAATCTTAATCCACAGAAGAAACAACGCATCCACTACTCTAGCATTTTAATCTTCTTTGAGCGACCCTTTTGAGCCCTTTTCAACAACCCTTTAATAATAAGTAGCCTTCTCGGTCATTTCTTTTATGTGAGAAGAGTGGCAAACGAGCATGCAAACCACCCGATGTTAAGCAGTCGCAGCCTCCATTTAACTACCTCCCCGGTCGAACTATAGTTCTCCCACCTTTAAAACATCTGTTAAAATAACCACATTTACTCTGTTTAAAAATATATTTATATTAATATATTTGCTTAACTTATAAATATAATATGTCAATATCTTTATTCAATTGTAAGGCAAATCAGACCAAAATATCGTTTGAAAGCGACGTTCCGTGATTTTGCATTTCGTGTTTCGTGATTCGCTACGGCACCGTCAATACGATCGTGCGATACTACGAATAAATGGTAATAATCGTCATTAAAATCAAGTATAATGTACGGTGATTGCGTGTTCCGCGTGGCTTGTTTATATTTCATTTAAAGTATTAAAATGTTTATTGCAATCAACAAATGATAAAACACATAAATATGCTAGTGCATTTTTTAATTTCCACCGATTTGAAACAAGGATATTTTTTTAACTGCAACTACAAGTGTTCCTACTGTTACATTACTACTAGTGACTACAACTGATTATAGGTAGAAGGACTATAGTTCGACCGGGGAGGTACCACTGCCGCCCTCATAATCGGCCGTAAAGAATCACTTGTTTCGGTTGGAGAGGTGCGGCTACCGGCTGCAATTTCAAGAGACGACAATTTTAGTCCTCAGGAATAGCAACGTATCTACATTCGAGCTCAAATAAGTTTTCAGTCGTGTTTTTTGTTGTACGTGGATGTGTATGGGCTGCGACTACTTAACAAAGGGTGGTTTGCACGCTCGTTTGCTACCCTTCGCACATAAAAAAAACTACGAGTAGTGTGACACACAGAGTTATTATTAGCGCGTTTTTTTATGAGAACGTAATCTAATATGTTGGACTATGTCTGTACCTACCATGCTTCGATACTACCATGATTGGATACAGTACTGTCGCTTGGTGTCCCAAAACAAGGATAAATTGCATTTTAGTGTTTGTTACCGTATTACTCCGACATTTACTAAGCAATTCAGAAAAATCTGTTAATCTAGAAGGACATTATTTTCGTTCGGTGTCATTTAAATTTTAAAATATATCTCCCCTATGACCATCGGTAAACGCGGAAAAATAAGTTGTAAAATATTGGAGTAAAGCGTAAATTAGAAAACAGCAGTAAAATGATGAATACATATAAAAAAATACAAATCTAAGGTAGGACACAAAAGGTACAATTTCTAAAAAGTCGATTCTTAATTACTTAAAATAATTAAAAAAAAAACATTTATAAACGTGAAACCTAAGAACTACCGCTTCACCTGATGATTCTCAAAATAGTCTCACATTGACCCCTAAGGGACAACTCCGATATGCAAAGGGTCAACGTCAGCGAAAACAAAAATTGGGTAACGAGACGTAAATGGAGGTCCACAAATGGATCCCATTTAAGAAGGTCAAAATTAGAATTTTGGGTTTTCATAAACAATTCACATAAAAGATATTTCTCATTTAATTTCAATAGGATGAATGAATTATTTAAAAACATCAATTCCCTTTATAGTTACTATTAAAATAACTAACACTGTGTCAATTGTTGAATTGCATTAGACTTTTATTATAGCAATTGAATAATAATTATATTAAGCGTAGGGTTGACACAAAACAGAAAATGATGATGGTAAGTAAATATATACTTGTATACATACAAGAGAAACAATCTGAGAACTTCTGTTCTTACAGCAAACAGCAACAAATTGTAATAAAAACAAGTCTAAGTTTCAATATTAACTCAAGAATACAATTTGAAAGTAATATCTTCACTGAAATTATACATTTTATTAAATAATGGGTACTTACGATTAAAAATCGTTAATCGTGAGTACCCGTCATATAGTAACACCAAAAATACAAGTATATCGTTCGCAATTGTTTGCAAAACAGTATCGATCCATGTCATGTACAAAGTATTCACAAAGTACTAAGTTTGCATGGATATTTTACAAACGATGGATGAGCTAGAGTAATCTCAACGCTTTGTACATGAGCATGGACGCGTGGAGTTTGCTCTAGGGGTCTGCGTTGCTAATCCGTTGCCTACACGATCAAGAGGCCATTGTGTTTTTCTAATTAAAGGAGCTTCCTTAATCAGTATAATCCATACATGTATACAAATAAATAAAATTGGAGCGTCTGTTTGTAATATTAAAATAATCGCTTTTTACTAATGCATATGTATGTATAAACGGTACATATACCAAACTAAATAAAATACGATTTTTGTCTGTCTGTTTGTTCCAGCTACTCTCTGGAACGGCTGGACCGATTTTGACGGAACCTTCACTGGCAGATAGCTAATGTAATAAGGAGTAACTTAGGCTGCTAATCTGCGAACTGAACATTTTTTTTTTGTTAAATATAAACGCGGACGAAGTCGCGGACCAAGCTAGTCAGACATATAATAGGTTTCTTACAGCAGCTACTACAGAATTAATAGACATTCGTAATCAGAAAGCGTCGCCAAACTATCGATGAACTTTCGAAAGGTTGTCAATACTATCGTGACTTGGGAAATTGGACGTAATATCGGTAATATCGTGATCTTTAAATACTATCGATATTATAACTTGAAAACGCGAGAAATGCTATTCATTAAGTGCAAGACTACTCTTGTGCAGTAATACTCTTGATAACATGCAATATTGTCGATATGATCAGTACTAAGGACAGTTTTGGTTAATTGACAGTTAACGTAAAATCATTAGAATATTACAACGATCAAATAACGGTAATCCAATAATATTAAAATATCAAAGATGCAACACTATTTACAGTGCGATATTATCGATTAGAAACAGTAGTTGTTAAACGCCGATACTACTAATATCGATAGTATCGATACAAAAGATAGTATTACGCTTCATCAATAGTAGTAATTTTATAAATTTCACAGTACTATCGACATTATGACTAGTTCCCCAGGTCAGACATCGATATATCGATAATCAGGCAGACGCATTTCGAGGCCTAGATACCGCGAACGTAAAAAGAATAAACGTGAAATTTCTTATTGGTCCCCTACTACTGAAGCCTATACGGATCCTTTAAGGGGTCAATTTAGATTTTGTATTACTTATTGTGTACACAACGTAAGTAGAATTTTGGATTCATTCTAATGAGATAAAAGTTAAAGAAGGGTAATATTTTCATGTTTTAAAAACACACTGAAAGTGATAAAATTGACGACGATAGAAACGACGTTTAGATAGACAGACATTGAACATGACTGTAGACACGTCTTTTAGTTAGACAGGCACCGAACATGAAGATAGACACGTCGTTTAGATAGACAGACATCGAACATGACGGTAGACCCGTCGTTTAGTTAGACAGACATCGAACATGACGGTAGACACGTCGTTTATATAGATAGACATTGAACATACTTAATTAAAACAATGTAATACACTTAAGGTGGGCCTTCCAATATATGTCCAGTTGATAACAGATGTTCTTGGACATCGGTGACAATCATCAGGATGCAATTGAATTGAAGATTTAAAAATACAAAGTATTGGTCGAAATGTATCAATTTTGTGGACAACCTTTTATTGTATACAATTCCCTGAATTATTCAATAAAATCCATTATAATTGTAGAACACTGAATAAAATATTCTCTGCACGTCGTGTATTTAAATTACGTGTGTATTTTTAAATGGAACGAAGTATTCAATATAAATTTTATGTAAAAACAATAAAAACATTCGATTTAAATTAAATTTAACCTAAATTAATTACGTTTGTATAGAAAATTGTAAAATACTATCAACCGTACAGTAATATTAGAACTTTAGCATAACAGGGGAGATACCATTGCCGCCCTCATAATCCGCCGTAAAGCAATTCTTGTTTCGGTTAGAACACACCTCAGTCTCTCTTGTCGGCTACAATTACGAGGGAAGCAGCTATCTCACTCCTCTAAACTAGCAACGCTATATGCATACTACCTAAGTCAGGACTAACAGGACAAACCGGATTAAATAGTTTCTATGTGGATAGTGGTTGTACGCTCGTCTCCTACTCTGTAATATGAAAAAATATGTAAAAAAATATGTAGTAAAATATTTATACTTACTAACATATGTTTAAAATTAGTTTCTTACTTTTTATTGTATCTACAATTAATACTTCATCATGAGAAGAATTTTGAAGTCCATCTTGCTGGCCAAATGTAGCTTGGCGGTCTTCAAAAACTTTTACGAGCATTTCGGAGTACTATTAGGATTGCAGGTTTCCTCGTGTATTGTTTTATCGTTAAAACAATTTATAATTAATTTCTTATAAGCACATAACTCCAAACTTTAGAGCCTTGAGGATTATTATCAAGCATGCAGTTTTATGCATGTTTCCATACACAGTTAAAACAAGTGATAATTTATTTCTTATATGCACATACATTCAAAAAATCAGTCCTTCAGAGCATTAGGTAGTATTATCAAGCATGCAGATTGTCTCATGTTTTCTTTCACTGTTAAAACGAGTGATAATTAATTTCTTATACGCACATAAATTAAAAACAATCAGTCTTCCTTCAAAGCATTAGGTAAATCATCATCAAGCATGCAGATTCTCTCATATTTTCTTTCATCGTTAAAACAAGTGAAAATTATTTTTTACGTGCGTATGACGTCAAAAAATCAGTGATGCCAGATTTGAAACCTGGATCCTCGGAATTATCCTAGTGTGATTAACCTACGCCTTACACTAGGCTTTTAAGGCTTATTTTTCAAGACCATACCAATTATTAATTATCTAGTACAATAGTAAAGTCGACCTTGCCTATATAGTACCATGAGAGCCTTATTTGGACCCGTCTTTGTCTCGTGTCTGACTAATTCCGTGTGTAAGGCTGTTGTAAGGTCAACGACCCGGTCAAGGCCGGTCGTTCGCTAAAAACAACCGCTTCATCGAATATGTATTTATCTTATGAGAATCTTGATAGTCCATTATAATATGAATGTTACCACGTTGAACATATTCTTGAATATCTATACGGATTATGAAATTATAAGTAATCACCGTTTGTCCGTAGAAGATATATAAGAAATATATTAGGGGTCTTTATGAAGGGAATAAAACCCAAAATAACATATTTTTTAGATTTTTTGCGTTTATTCGTTTATGCGCACTAATCTCAGAAACGGCTTGGCCGATTTCAATGCGGTTGTCTCTAATATACTGCAGTAAGCTACACTTGATATTTAGTTCTCGTTTCATTTCAACACCAGTCTATAAATAAAAAAGTTATGTCGGTTTAAAAGTTTCGGGTGTGGACGAGTACATGAGAACTTTTTCGTATTAGAAAATTGAAACTCTAGTTCGGTGGAAAAACCCGAAAATTGAAGCGTACTGAAAAAAGATACGGAAAGCAACTAGTTTAAAATAAAGCATGTTAATACGTACCTGGATAGCACCATGTGGCACCATGCCGCATGGGCACGGACTCCCTTTAGATTGTCTAAGTTAGGCTTTTATTATCATTAGTTTTAAGGTTTTCATTATTGTGATTTATACATAAAATGTTTTAATGACAGATAAATAGAAATGTAAGTTACAAAATATTTAATCGTTAAATTGATGTAATCTACTTTTTGTGTCTAAGTAATGCCAAGATCATACTCCACCATGTTGCTGCAATGGTGGAGAACTCGAAACACAAGGTGCGACCTGGCTATCGAAAATTTTTAAACTACCCAAAGAGCCTTCGATTGGTTTTACAGATGTCTTGATATAGATAAAAGTAACAGCGCGTATGAAATTCGTGAATTGTGGTTACTCATCCAATTCTCGAAACGTGTGGACCTCCTTAACTTTCCCTATAATTTTTACGTTAGTTACGTATATATTTTTTAATATTTGAAAAGAAATAAATGAACATGCATTCCTCCAGATTTCAAGTGGTCGTTGCAGCCACATCTACATTCACCTACATATAACCTTAACAGGATTGAGGTTCTATTTCAGTTCTTATGTAGCTGCGTTGCTACCCGCGAGAGTTATGATGATAAGATGATGACTTTAGTACATACAAAGTGTAGCCAGCAACCGCACCTCTCCAGCCGAAACACAGAGATTGCTGTACAGCGGATTATGGGTGTCAGTGGTACTACGCCGGAAAACTACATTTCTGCACATAAAAAGTATGTCCTTACCAACAACTTTTAATAATCCCAGCTTTGATATAATATAACAAATTACAACATTCATTTTAATTTACATTAAAATAAAATACCTCTCATATCCAGGTCACAGATTTTACGAGAAATGCATCAATATTAATAAAATAAAAGGAAAGCACACAGTCCGCTGTAACCCAAATATTCGATACCGAGTAGGTACTACAAATAACAAAAAATAAAAAACATGTATCGCGTTTCAATTATTCAATGGTCGCATATATATTTTTTTTAGATGGACGAGTAAGTATCAAGCGAGCGTGCAGGCTACCTGATATTAAATGGTATTTACAGCCGATGGATATCTGGAACCAACTTCGTATAGAACAGGCATTCGGAAGTCAATAACAGATGCATTACTGATGTCTAAAATTGTAGACTTACATATAAATGTGTTAGCAAACAATATTTTCCATTGAAGTGCCATTAATTGCTGACGTAGGAATGGTACTTTCCCGCTCGAACCGTCCAGTTCTATCATATTACAAATGTCAATTTCGAGGGTTCGTACGTACAAAGAGAAACGTACACGTGAGGACACATGAGCACCCATGACTGCACATTAGTAAATGCGCACGCGTAATGGAATTTCATAAAATATAATCCTATTACGTTTTTCATTGTTAAAAGCCTTACAATAAATTATTATTATTTATTTATTTATAGTATTATTAAATTTATTATCTACCTAATTTCATATATAGTAATTTAACTTAGCGTAATATTAATTTGCAATTAACAAATTTAGATAACCCAAAAAATGCGTCGGTTTTGGTGGCATAAAAAGAACTGAATTTAAATAAACGAATGTCATTTGTTTTGATCTAACTCAAACAATAAAATTCCAGTCATTCGTATAAATTATAAATTATACATGGGAATAAAAATAACTAAAGTTTTAATAAAGCCAATCAAAACCGGATAATTTCGTTAGGTATGAGTATAATTTAATCGAATTCCATTTCAAATCCATAATGTTTATATGTTCCATTTCCCGTAACGTAATGTGAATCCTCTACGGACACGTATCACGGATCACAGACCACGGATTACAAATGCGGAAACGCCGATAGTCGGATTAGATTTTCGATAATACGTTCAGTCTGCTTTACGCCTG